>JADBJO010012224.1:40000-42500 GCA_016801955.1 Conus betulinus
TCCTGAACACGAGGTTCAAATATCACGCGCATTTCGGGATGAGGTGGTCTACACAGCCGTGCCCGCACAACACATTGACAACAGAATTCAAAGCATGTGTTTCTCTGATTTTCATGTGTCCCTAGATAAAATACTAAATAATGTTGATATTTTCATTGATGATGTGTCGTTAAGTAATACAAAATACCGACGACTCCTCAAATAGGTCATTAAGTAATACAAATACTGACGACTCCTCAGATAGGTACTAAGTTTGGCCAGAATTATCTCAATCTGGATCAAACCTGGAATACCGCTTTGTTTGACCATAAGATTTCTATTCTGAATGAATGAGTGGTTCTGAAAAACAGGTCTCGTTCAAAGCGTGGCTTAGTCGACGACACAAAGTTTTGTTGTTGTTGTTGTTGTTGTTGTAAAAATGATCTGAAGGATAAAATGAGTCTTGTGTTAATAGTGTGATGTCTGATAAAACAAGATTTTGTAGATGGATGAATGAATGTTTGTCTGGAAACTACGCACATGTCAGTCCGTTGTGTAATAATGCTCTGAAAAAAAAATAAAATAAAATGGGTAGAGATGAAGAATAACATATCCAGGTATCTACTGGGGATTTCGGTGATGGCACGATCAACATAAAAAGAACAAGTCGGCTATATGAATAAACAATGTGTATATTTTTTTTTACACTGGAACGTAAATGGCTTATCAAAGATACGTGATAAGGGATTCGTTTCGTATACAGCGTCATTCAATTTTGTTTGCCTCGTAGTAGAAACATTTGTGGGGAAGTTTTGCATCTCCGGTTTTCAATGCTCATAAAGTATTTTGTAAACCCTGCGTTTGAAATAACACAACATGGGAAGGCGTTTGGGTTGAGTTGTATGTTTGATAAAGAAAGAGAAGTTTTAATGTATGTGCGAGAAGTCCATACTGATCGTAATAACATCTTTCTGTTATCTATTTGCAAATATCTGTCCGGCTTATTGAAAGATGTCTTATTATGTGCATATTTGCAACCAGAAAATTCACCACACTGTCCTTTTTTTCTGATATTGACAGTGGTATATATGATCTTGAGGACTGTCTTACCGATGTCTTACTAGACAAGCATGATGTACATATACGGTTGCCTTACGAATACGGATTAGAAAATGATACGACACAATATAACATACAATACAATACCACTCAACAAGTCAGAATAGTACAACAATCCGGTACACCAACATTGTACAGACCTGTACGGGCAGTCAGCGGGTTCGTCCTCTCCCCACACACACTGCTGCACCTTGTCACAACGGATGTAGTCAGGGATGGTGCCAGAGGAACAGTTGTACAGGTACTTGTCTGCAGTGAGGGGGGCCACACGAACCTCCACAGGGGTATCCGATACATTCTGAGGCAGGAGGTGCAGGGGATGGGTGGTGTAGTTGAGGCTGAAGCTGGAGGGGTCGTTTTCTACGGTGAAGAAAGGCCAAGGCATGGCTCGGACCCACACCGTTATTTGCCGGAGAGGGAAGAGGAGAGAACAGCGGTGGTCAAACCAGGGTGTTGCAACAGCAGTTTCTCTTTGGTTGGTGAACTTCCATCGTACACGGCCAGATCTTCGTACCATTTCAAAGTGAAGTGAAGAAAGTGCAGGACTATTCCCTGGTTCTCTTCGGCTGGTTGGATATGCCAGGATGTTTCTTGACAACAGCTGCAAGTTCTGGCTGGCTCAGACCACTGCACATGACCGGTACTGGCAGTCAGATGAAAGCTTTTGCGGTGCACGTCACGCCAGCTGCAGTAAGTACACCCTGAGTCGTCTTCCGTTCCATTCTCTCGAGAGGTTGTCTCATCAGTTCTGTCCTGTTCAGTTGTGTCTATGTGAGGAAAACCAGTCGCATCCGTTGCTTCGGATTCAGTGGTAGCTGACAGAGACTGACCGACAGGACTGACCGTTCCATCAGTTGCTGGTATGACTTGTGGGGGTAATGTCATGAGCTGCATTGAAGTCTGCCGGGTCCGAATCAGGCAAAGAGGACGTGATGGCTGGATCAGACTCAGTGATGGCAGAGGGGAACTGCGTGCTATTGCCCACTGATGGTCTGCCACTGAAGGGATTTCAGAACTTTTTTCTGGCAATGTATTCGATTCAGGCATGTCTAAGAGAGTTGGGTTGGCCGCAAATGTCGTGCCAGATCCTACACCAGTTGAGAGAGGGTGATCTTGGTCACCGACGATTTCACGCTACTACTGCGGGGGTGTCAGTGCTTTTCTCCTTGATTGCATCTAGCTCCCTTGTCGATGAAAGAGGCTCCCTCTCTGGTGTCTCAGTTTCCATGACTACTGACACAGGTGAACTTTCTTCACTGGTTGATTCATCAGCTGGTGCAGGGGATTGAGAGCGTGCTTCGCGAATGGTTGTGTCTGAGGGAGGCATACTGCTGGCAGACTGGGTTGTATCATATTCTGTCAGGGCTGAAGGGGGGTCGGGTTGTATCCAGACTCACAACAG
>JADBJO010012224.1:57500-59434 GCA_016801955.1 Conus betulinus
CGTGTGTGCGCTGGTGTTTGTTCATCAGTGGGGTGATGCCAGCGTGCTAATTAGAGAGTCCATTGGCATGTGCAAGCGTTGGTGTGTGTGTGTGTGTGTGTGTGTGTGTGTGTGTGTGTGTGTGTGTGTGTGTGTGTGTGTGTGTGTGTGTGTGTGTGTGTGTGTGTGTGTGTGTGTGTGTGTGTGTGTGTGTGTGTGTGTGTGTGTGTGTGTGTGTGTGTGTGTGTGTGTGTTGTGTGAGTGTGTGTGTGTGTGTGTGTGTGTGTGTGTGTGTGTGTGTGTGTGTGTGTGTGTGTGTGTGTGTGTGTCTGTCTGTCTGTCTGTCTGTCTGTCTGTGAGTGTGTGTGTGTGTGTGTGTGTGTGTGTGTGTGTGTGTGTGTGTGTGTGTGTGTGTGTGTGTGTGTGTGTGTGTGTCTGTCTGTCTGTCTGTCTGTTTTGTGTGTGTGTGTGCGAGCGCGCTTGTGCGCGTGCGCTTATATGTTGTATTTGATGGTTTTGTTCTTATTTCTTGTTCTTGATCTCAAGTCATCATCTGAACATTCACGCACGCATTCACCACACACACACACACACACACACACACACACACACACACACACACACACACACACACACACACACACACACACACACAAACACACACGTATACGCGTACACGCGCATCCACACACACACGCTCGCACACATGCCCACGCGCGCGCGTGCACGCACGCACACACACACACACACACACACACACACACACACACACACACACACACACACACACACACACACACACACACACACACACACACACACACACACACACACACACACACACACACACACACACACCACACACACACACACACACACACACACACACACATGCGCATGCACTTCTGCTCACGCACACACACGTGCGCACATACATGTAGCCACACATGCACACACAAACACACACACGCGCGCGCGCGCGCGCGCACACACACATGCGCACACGCACACAATGGGCCTGTGCCCACACATCCATACATACATGTGCACATTACTTCAAATAAAAAAAAAAGAATGTGTTACCAACCGCCGTGGCGAAGTGGTTAGCGTCGCGGACTCCTGGCTGGGAGGTCGTGGGTTCGAATCCCGTGTTCGAGTCATGTGAGTTTTTCTATCCCCGGCCGGCTCCTGCCCAGAGTTGAGTTGGCTGCGGACTCAGTTGGGAAGACTGGGACCACACAGTCGAGTTTCATCCACTTAATGGATGCGTTTCTGAGAGTGTTGCTCAAATTTCCTGACCAACACTGCACGTGCCTTATCTCTCGGGCCTGGTTGACGCCGGGATATGTTATGAAAGGAAGCGTAGAGTACAGCCCTGTCATGTAGTCTCAGACCGAAATTGAAATCTGTAGCATCATCTTAATCATCCTCATTGTCATCGAACAGCATTAAGAAAAAGTCTCTCAAATTCTGTGGCCCTTCATGCCCTGCTGTCATGGTGACCTCAATTTCGATGTCTTCTCCACGTCTGTGGCCTTGGTTTGGTTCCGTCGGGGTCACCGGCATCGGGGAGTCCATGGGGGCTGTTGTTAGACGGACGTGGTGGCCCTCTCCGGAGGGAGAACTCACTCACGCCGGCTCCGCGACTAAGCAATTATTGTCGTCAGTAGGGGGCTTAGTAGGTGGTGTCCTGCGTATGTTAGATCAGAACAGGCTCCACTAGACACCACCGAAGTGACTCGGCGGCAGTGCAGTATCTCCTCCGGTGGGTTGCCTCTTGACGACTTGACAGCGACTGCTCCCTGTGGATTGCCGGTGCCGGTGCCGTGGCGGGGCCGACCAGGCTGTGGCTGTGGATGGGGTGTCAGAATGAGCGGCATGGGTGCACTGCCTCTGAGGTAGCGCAGAGGTTGGGACAGAAAAAAAAAAAGAAGTTTTGACACAGAATAAATTAG
>JADBJO010012225.1:0-59411 GCA_016801955.1 Conus betulinus
TTTATGCAGTTTTTGTCTTTCTTCTCTTCAACACTACTCAGTCCCTGACTAATGCTTTATTTTTCTATTCTTTGAAGAATCTGATCACCCCATTCCTGATAAATGAACAACTTTTCTATACTTTGAATAACTCATGCACAATATTCGTGACTAATGCTGTGACCTTTCAATACCTTTTAATGTCTGTCACAAGCCATATTTTGATTAACGTTGTAACCTCTTTTTTACTTGAAGGATTTATCTTTCCCACGAAGTTGGAGTCATGGCTGGCATTAATGATTGGATAAAAAAAGTCACTACACCACAAAACTCCAACTCCCCTTTGTTGGTAAGGATGGGATTAATCCTTGCCTGTCTATACAGGAAGTGGTCCCCGCAGGCGTATCAGCTTGCGTAACGCCAGATGAAAAAAAAGAATGATATATCTCAACACTCTTGATGCCCGCTGTAACTTTTCTACCCCTGTAATAACTTAACACACAATTCTTGACTAACACTGTAACTATTGCCTACACCATGAAATAACTGCAACTTTTCTAGATCTTGACTAACTATTAAAAACATTCTGAATTGCGTTGCAACTTTCTGGTACCTTGATTAGTTATATTTGCTTAAAACTTTTGTATGCCCTGAATAACTTTTTCAGAACATTCTGGGGAACGTTAGAACTTTCAATACTTAGAATGATTCATCAAAATACTGCGACAAATGCTGCTACTTTTTTACACCCTGATTTCTACACTACTGATTTTTGCCCAAACTGTTTGCAGATATTTGTAATCAAAGTAAAACTGACTGTCAAAAAGAAATATCAATAATAAAGATGATCTGATGCTTCCACACAGACACAGGATCAAACACCTATGAGAATTCAAAGTACTGACAATCAGACGCTCCCACACACAAACACAGTAAAAACACACATATGAGAATTTCGAAGTACTGACGATCAGATACTCCCCAACACAGGGACACATGGATTCAAAGTACTGACGATCAGATGGTCTCAACACAGACACAAGATTCAAACACACCATGAGAATTCAAAGTACTGACGATCAGATGGTCTCACATTACAGACACAGGATTCAAACGCACATGAGAATTCAAAGAACTCTTTGTGCCTGCATGTATCAATGTATGGCAGTAGTTTCAGACTTCCAGCACACAAATTATGGAAGACAAGTTTCCACTTCACTTTGATGAATCCCGGAGATGATAATGTGCTCCTAACCCACTGGTGTTAACCCACCTGTACCTCAATATGAGTTGAAAATACAGCATGGGAGCGGGAGGAATGCTGGTTGGCTGAGGTTTGGCCTGAGGTCTGAAAAGAACAAGGTTTGCTGTAGATATGCTCCACTCCCTTACAAGTCCAATACATCTCACCAGAAACAAAAAAAAAAAAACAAATCAACTTTCCTTACAAAGTGTACTCCATCTCACCATCATTAAACCATTCCTTTACAAGTCCACTGCAACTTTCCAATAAGAAATCAATTTCCTTCCAAGTGCAGTACATCTTACTATAAACAAACGGATTTCTAAGCAAATTTTCTACACATTTTAATTTCTGTACAGGACTGGTACTGCTCACCATAAAACATCAATGTCCCACAAGTGTTCTAGATCCATCATAAATAAATCATCTATATGACTAAAGAATTGGATTGGCACATCAATAACAAGTAATACTTCAACACCTAACAGAGTAACCACCTAAACTAAAAAAACTTAACTTCTGCTTTCATGTTCACATTGTTCCTGTCCTAAAATGCTGCTTTCTTACAATTTTCTGCTTTGCTACAGAATCCGTGATGATACAAACAGGGAAAGCAATACATACACAGTATTGCACACTACACACAGTGTGAAATGTTTACTGTCTGAATGATCATGAACATCAGTACACATCCCTCAGCAGGCCCCCTCCATCTCCCTACTCCCCTCCCCTACCCTTTCTCATGTCTGTAGGTACCTGACGTGGTTGCAATGGTGGATGAGTTGTAGGACATTCATCCACACTGTTGACTTCCTCCCTAGCCCCACCACCTGCACCTGCTGCTTGTGGTCCTCCAACACCCGTAGCCGTGTCTTGCCATTCAGCAGGTCAACACCTGGACAGGTAGACAACATGATGCATTAAGTCTTGCCATTCAGCAGGTCAAACACTTAAACAGTAAAAGGCATAATACACTTAGTTCTCTCAGCAGGTCAAACACCGGAACAGGTAGACAACATGATACATTAAGTCTTGCTGTTCAGCAGGACAACACCCTGCAGCATGACACATTAGGTCTGTTCTTTTTAGTAGATCAAACACCTAAACAGATGCATGACACATTAAGTCTTACTGATTAGCAGATCAAACATGATAGTAGGTTTTCGCTGTATAGCAGCCAAACTGGCAGCACAGGCAGAATGCATAATACACTGATCTTACTGTTTATATGAACAAATGCATAATACACTGCGTCTTACTGTTATGTGAACAAAACACCATAACAATGTCGACAGCACTTGCAAAATAGGTCTTTGTTGTTATCAGGTCATACACTTGTACAAACCACAATGTAACATGTTCAGCAGGGCAAACACCTGTAAAGGCTGACAGCCTTACACATTTTGTCTTCTGTTCAGCCAGGTCACTCCCCTGAACAGGTCGACAGTAGAACACACAGCAGATCTGTTTTCTAGTTCCAATGTTCTAGTATTTTACAACCAAAAAAAAAATAGTATTCCTATCACATCCAACACATAGTTTCCTCCAATGTGCAAACAACAGAATTCTGATTCCGAAAGGAAAACAGTTTTCAAACGTACATTTTAACAACCAGATATCTGTACATCTGTTGCTTACGTTTGTATTTTCCCTCATCCTTTTCAAATGACTCAAGCTGCTCACTTACTCAGGAGATAAGCATATACATAAATCCCCTCTATTATCTCTGTTTGGCATACACTGGACAGTTTGGAACCATACAGATCCTCATAATGAGCAAAATCAGCAGACAGTGAAACACATTAGTCCCTTGTTGTTCAGCAGGTCAACAGAGCCCAGTTCAGATTGAGAAAGAATATTTTGTTTACAAAAATAGTGGCGATATTTTCCATCATGATACATCCTGTTTTCCTTCCCTCCCGCCTACAGCTTAAACAGTCACTGCTTTTGCATACTGTTTATATCAGCAGAGTAAATAATTAATGCAGTATCGAAGTATTACAGCTTTGCACTGACTGAACTCAGCAGTGAACACGCCACATGGGTAACAAATATGGCCTTGTACCTCTGTGGAACTATGGCTCTACTTCACCAAAAACACCTTAAATCACTTATGCAGCCTTTGCTCTGTCCACTCTGACGTCCCACTTTCTCTCTCACATCCACTATAGCAGATTGCACATTAACATATCTTTAAAGTGAACGTCATTCAGAGTCATGGGGAAAGCGAAGCGGGCCCTGTGATACCTCATTATCATAGAGTAACCTTTCATTGCTGTGTACGCCACGTCATGATGTGTTCGCTGACCAGCTGATCTATTTTGCACCAGCCAGTCCTGATTTTGAAGTGAGATGGACCAATGGCATCTCAGCCTTCGACTAATGATGTGAGAAGCAGACAGGGAACGTGTTTACAGCTTATGTGAAGCTGTTGACTTGTTCAAACTGAAGGATCAGATCTTGAAGATATGAAAATGATGATGACGCGAATTATAGCCTGTCTGAAGAGCCGTGAAAGGGCGTTGGGAAAGTGAACCTGGTGACAATTCAGAGAGAGGAGGTGCTGGAGTCAGAATAGTGGGGGGGCCACAGATCGAGGCTATGCATATGCAAGTGAACCATGACCCACCAGACCAGAGGAGGGAAGATTTTTCTCCAGTTCGTTGACAACGAGACTTCAAATGGAGGATTTTTTTTTTTCTCACCATTCAATGCCTCCAGACACAGGCAGCAAACACATGGACTGACGTTGCAAGGCATGACTGGACCACGCCCCCTTGGATTTTTTTAAAACCAAATCGGTCCATAGCTTATGCACCGGTGTTTAGTCATTATATTTACTCGGGTCAGGTGTGGTGTGTGTGTGGTGTGGTGTGGTGTGGTGTGTGTGTGGGGGTGTTTGTGGTGTAGGCAGGGGAGATGAAGCCCAAAGCTGTCAAGGACTACCATAGTCAACATGGCAGGAGTGGATCGCAGGTGCTCAGCTTAGGGCCAAAAGGTATGCTTGGTGTTTGTCAGTTCTTGGTCATAGTCATTCGTACGACACTGCCAGCATTGAAATGAGGATATGTAGAGAAAAGACCTTTCTGCAAGAGAAACATTGGATCACAACCTGTTAAACATTTACAGCTTAACTCATCATAAACGATACCCCATCTTCTTTTCCGGTAGACTGATAGAAGTACTGAACAAGCAAAGTGCTTCGAATGATGTACCTGGTTTGTGGCATGTACACAGTAGTCAGTGTAAAAATTTCACGTGTTCTTGTGTGCAGCTGTTTTAGTTGTTTTATATTATTTTTTCCAATACTAAACAATTACCCACTCTCGTGAGAATGCTGAATGACAACCTACAAAGGACTCTGTCATATTTAATGATTATTAGTTCTTTGTTTAGAAAGAACTGGCAAGTAGTCCATTTTTTGTACACTCTAACTGGGGTTCCCAAAGTGATAAATGATGGAAAATGGGCCTTTTTTGTAACAACAAAGAAAATTTCAATTTATATGCATGTGTAACTAACTTGAGTTTCACAAAATATGAAAAAAATAACTCTTCTTCATAGGGCTACAAAGAGAGTAATGGGATATGTAAGCTTTGGAACTTTGTACGAGACAATTCACACAACAATCAAGTGTCTAAAATTTCAAATGTTTTTTGTGTGCAGGTAATCTTTATTGTTTTTGTTTTTTTTAAATGGTGTACAAAGCCCAGTATAAAGAGGAATGTTTGAATTTCCTATTGGCCAATACGGGATTGAGTTAATGCCAGATGACTGACGGGAATGTTATCAGCTGTAACATGTCCTCCGCAACCAAACTCTTAAATTTCAAACTCAAGTCTAATTCGATTTAAAGACAACGTGTACCAATCTACACTGATGTTAAGTCACAATTTCTGATTCAATCTTTGTTTTGGTCCTCCTACTTGATATATGCTACAAAAAAAAAACCCAAACAAACAAACAAAATCCTTGTTTATGCTCTTCAATAAGCGCACTGCAAAGACCCCCACCCCCCCCCCCTCCCCCACCCGCCCCCCATCTAAAGCAGAAGCTCAAAAGTGCCATGTCCTAACCTCATCTCCTACAAACACCCCTATAAACGTAATCTCGTCCCCTCTCAGCAGATGCAATGCACTAGGCGATACACAGAAATGGTGGACATGTTGATAAGTAATGAGATATTCATTTTTACCTTTTCCCACCTATAGATTTCAAACACTGCTTCCAACATGAGATCAATCTTTTGTAATTTGGATAGCAGTCACCTGCAGACATCCTTGGCGTAACAACAATACAGAAAACTGCATTGTTCGGAAAACTTCACTTAACAGTTTGTGCAAACCAATCTCAGCTCATGACTTCCATTTGCTTCACCATCTCCATCTGTCTGTCACCATTGTCCCAAGTAATACATATAAGAAAAATGACTGAATGAAGTCAAAACAACAAATAACCAATGTCTCAAACTGCTCCGTATACATATCATAACAATGTAAAAAAATTTTTTTTCCATACCTTCTAACACCCCCCTACCCACTCACTTTGCCCCCCACCCCCCACACCCTCTACAGAAAACAACCGTGTATAAATTTGTCTGTGCCCAAGTTTAAAAAAAAAATGCACAGATACCACACATCACAGGAACCTTTTCCACCATTCTCGCAGGCTGCTTGGCAGGGTATGACTGTAAACAGCATAATCCTTGTTCTCAAAATCAATGCTAGAACATCTATTTTTTCCCTAGAACTCTCCATTGGGAACGCAACCCACTGTGACTATCTGAGCGATATATAGGATGATAAAACTTTTCCATTTGCTTTGCTGAGTGGTGCCCTTCACTCCCCCCCCAACTACACGCTTTTTTTTGAATGCAATCTTCAAGAAATGAAAAATCATCAAACAAGTTTGGCATAGATCAATGAAACATTGAATGTCTTATCGTCTGCAAAAGGTCCCCACGCTAATTTTGACACAAGTCCCGAACGTTGACAGTCAAACCCACTGCAGCAAAGCACCATGGCTTTGCCATCACCTGCTAAACAGTAAGATGCCTTTGGCACACGTCCTGTTGACCTCTTGGTGCCAAAGTCTACCCCCATGTTTCTGCACAGCAAAAGAAACCACAAGTTTCCAAATAACCCCCCCCCCCCCCCCCCCCCACCCACCAACCTTACATAACCAAGCATTGAAAATGTGCCACAATCAGGCACAGTGATACGCATGTCAATGGTAGCAGGGTAACCATGATCGCTTTCCAAATAATAGTACTAGCCATAACTCAAAATGGTCCCAGTCTTCAAGAAAGACAGTGGAAGAAAACTACTGAAAAAAACCACACAATGACAACAGACTTCATTTGGTGTAGAGGGCCATTATCAGGAACACAAGCGGTAATATGTAGACTTGGAAGCACACATCTTACATATATACGTTTTCAACATTATGGGAAGGGCAGCAATAATGAGGCTTTCATTACACTACTGCCGTACCCCAAGTACCATGCACACTTCTCGCGACTTTGGGCAATATGTAGCCCTGGTTACTACCACTGTGTAGAGAATAACTGTTCAGTATCACAGAGGGTTATAAGAAAACAAGGGGCCCAGGTTGCTGCACTATACACACTATAGTTTCAACATCATAGGGCAGGCGGTAATAATCTTGCTCTGCTTATTTACAGTGTACATACACATTATACAGTTCAGCATATACATCAGAGGGCAATGTGACCCTGCTTAACAATACACGAACATACTACATGTTCAACAATGGGGACAGTGTGTAATCTGGCCCCCTGCTTATACTACCAATGAAATACTATAGGTAAACATATGGACCAGACAGAAATGCGTCCCTCTGCTTTCTACACGGGGACACATACCTTAGTATCAACATCTGGACGGTTCAGAAAACAATATCTCCCGGCTTACATACACTGTACGCATCAAATGATTCAACATTTGGCACAAAGGCCAATGTGGCCCTGCTGCTTACAACAAGGTAAACACACTCTCAGTTAAACATATGGGACAATGGCAATGCCAGTCCTGCTTTACAACACTGTAAAACACACTTTGGTTTTCACATCTGGGACAAGTGGGCAATGCTGTCCTGCTTACAACCACTAATGTAAACACACTGCTGGTTCAACATCTGGGACGTGGGGCAATGCGGTCCGGATTACACAATGCTAAACACACTCTGGTTCCACATCTGGGACAGGGGCAATGCGGTCATGCGGACAACACTGTAAATACACCCTTGGTTCAACCCTGGGACAGTGGGCAATGCGGTCATGCTTACAACACTGTAAAACACACTCTAGTTCAACATCTGGGACAGTGGGCAATGTGGGTCCTGCTACAACACTGTAAACACATCTAGTTCAACATCTGGGACAGAGGGCAATGTGGCGGTACCAACCTGCTTACAACACTGTAAATCTACACAATTCTGATGCGTACAACATAAACACACTCTGGGACACTCTGGGACGGCAATGTGGTCCTGCTTACAACACTGTAAACACCACTCTAGTACAACATCTGGGGACAGACGGCAATGTGGTCCTGCTACAACACTGTACAACACCTGGTTTACATCTGGGACAGTGGGCTATAGGACACACCATGCTGAGGACATCTGGTGCCAAATTCTGAACGGCAGTCCGACTTACAACACTGTAAACAAACTCTAGTTCAAACAGGGGCAATGTGGGGACAACAGCTAAACAAAACTCTGGCAATGTGGACCTGCTTACTGTATTGTGCATATAACAAAAAGTCCAACACATCTGGACAGTGGGCAATGTGGTCGTGCTTACTACACTGTTCACATCAGGTAGTCCTGCTTACTACAACCGACACATACTACAATTCAAAACTTATAATTCCTTTAGGATACATTCAGGCTTGCCTGCCTGACATACACACTCCGGGCTCTCAAATGAGGACACACAAAAAATCTTTAAAATTTCTTTGGAGGTACTGGTGGTTGGGAGGGGGGGGGGGGGGGGGGGGGGTCATGCTCCATGCCATTTCCCATCTGTCCACCTCCCTCTTAAAAAAAAACAACAGGAACTTGACATTCAAAGTGGTGCAATTCGATGCAAATCTGAGCAGTGGGTGGTGTGCCATCCTCATCTTCCTTACAATTATGACAAGGACCGCTTGGTTCAAACAGCTTTCGTCAATCTCTTTCTTTTTTTTTCGCAGCATGCTGCAATGGACAGGGCTGAGAGAGTGGAATTATTTTCCTCTGCAGCGGACACACAAATGGCGAGTGACCTCTGTTCATTAAAGAAGTTTACATGACGATCACATAAGGGTCAGTGTCAGCTGCTAGCTTACCTGAAAAAACACGACTGTACTCCATGATTCCACGGCCACTTTTTTTTCCCGCATGAATCCTGTCCTCGCCTCCCATCCCCTTTGAAATATTTTGTCTTCAGGAAGAATGTTTTCTTGTCTTTTTTTTTTTCCCTGTATATTTTTTTACTTCTCACTGAAGTCTTCAATTCGTGGCAAATTGGAGCCTCCACACTGCGCTCGAAACCCCCCAGTAGAAAAAAAGAAAGCTGAATCCAACAATTCTGGCGAGTGTCACCCACAAACAGAAAGAGTCCTTTCCATCATAAAAGTAACACTACATACAAACCCTTGACAGAGTTTCCATCAGATAATCATTATGATCTAACTCTGTCCACCGACCTCCTTTGAGAAAGCACATCAACCTGTTGTTAAGACACCGGACACAACCATCTGAGAAGTACATCAGACGATCATTATGAAATAATACTAACACAGAGATTGTAACGCTAGCCAAAATTGCCTTTTTCACACACATCGTGACTGTGCTCACAATGCATTCAAACGGCTTCACCATAAGCCAGCGAGTGTTCTCACAGCACATGACCAAAGGCTTGGACTCAATGCAATTGTCAACTTCATTTGCCTAAATTTTGGCGCTTGATAAAGATGAATCAAGAATTATCTTTTTGTGAAAACTTTCCACTATGTCCTGTAGCCATCAAAAACAACAACCAATCTGGGTATCCATGAGAATGTGCTGTGTACAGTAGGTTGTGATGATAATGTTAAGCTGGCTATAAGACGGTGGGATGAATACCTCTAGAATGTAATTTACCATAATCAGCAGAACGTGCTTCCATCTATGTTTTACTGCCCAAAGTCCCAAAATTACATATTTTCACATATACACCCACAGAGGACATACACGCAAACCCACAACAATACACACGTACAAATGTGTATCGCTTTACCCACATGTGTTTTACCACTGCCCCGTTTGTCCGTAGCAAAACACTTGCAAAAACAAGTGTACATGTACATAAAACCACCATCAAATACTGCCATAACTGTTGTCATACCAGACCGGCTCACCTTTTGCAGTGTACCTGGTGAACAATATACAGATAATGCACATAACTCAACAAAAACACCACTGATTTCATACTGTTGAAGCTAACTGCCAGAGAGTCACTGTTTCCGTGTCATATGGACAATTTATGTTACAAACCCTGTAACTTTTGGTAATTTCCACTTTTCTGATCCTGTGTTTCATACATTTTTTTTTTCAAACGTTGTTGTAACAGTTTCCAAACATACTGTGCTGATATTTAACCCAGTAAGATCAACAAAAGCAGGGACATCACACAAGATAACCAAAATGACACATTATGGTTCCTGACGTACATATGTTTTATTCTAAAAAAAAAAGTATGTTTCATCTTAGTCAAATACAACAAAAAAAAAAAAGAAATGCCATCCTTGCTAGCAGCATAGCTAGCTCCTAATAACTGTCATCATGGTCTCACTAAGTCCAATAAAATGAAACAGAAAAAAAATCAATGATATTTAGACAGTATCAAGAACAACGCATTCATTGCCTAGGACAAGAACAAACCCCACTCAGCTCCACTAATCTAAAGCTTAATCTGCATAACTATCCCCCCTCCCAACCAAAAGAAAAAAAAAAAAAAAGAAAAAAAAGTTGTAGGCTCCAGGAAAACTTTGCCATTTGTTGCGGAGCAGTCAAAGTTCAACACTTACCTGTAGACCATTTCTTGGTAAGCATTTTCATCAAGGCATATCAAACGGAAGTCGTTTTCAGATACTTGGTAGTCCACCTTCATTTTTGGGTTCATGGACTATCACATTCTCTTTGTTTGGCACCAGTCATAACATCGGTTCAGTGCTGGTAATTCTGCTCAAAGGACAGTTCAACACATCTTTCAGTTGATAACACGTCATTTTTTTTTAACGTGTCATGGAACCACATCTACCATCTCCTGAGTTTAGTGATTATGAAGCAGTAATGTTAGTAATAATAGCACCCAATTTTTTTTCCAACAAAAAAAAAAAGCATATTTGAAACACACTGCATACGTGCTATGAACTGACTGTGTCAAGCCTGTACTCTGTTTCCAACCCCCTCTTTTACGTTCTTCCCACATGCAGATGTCTGCTGGGCTCACATTCAGTTCCTATGGTTTTTGTGAATCAGCCACAGTTTTGAATCCGATTTGTCCAATTCTGACAAAACAAGAGGGTCTATCTCTGATACAACAAAGGTCCATGTCGTATTGTTGTGGGTTTGCGTGTATCATTTTGTCTCCATTCTTGTGGGATATTGCGACCCATGTGACAATATAATATTGCAGCAAGGGATGCGACTTTGGGGCAGTAACTATAAACATATGAGGGAAGGCATTCTTTGCTGTGTTCTGCTTTTGTTGACTTACTTTGATTAATGGTAAATTACATTCTAGACAGGGTATTCATCTTCTTATAGCCAGCTTAACATTATCATCACAACCTACTGTACACAGCACATTCTCAGGATACCAGATTTTGTTGTTGTTTTGATGGCTACAGGACATAGTGGACAAGTTTTCACAAAAAGTAATTCCTTGATTCATCTTTATCAGGCTCAAATTTAGCAACTGAATTTGACAATTGCATTGAGTCCAAGCCCTTTTGTCATGTGCTGTGAGAACACTCGCTGCTTATGGTGAAGCCGTTTGGAATGCATTGTGCGCACAGTCACGATGTGTGTTGAAAAAAGTCAATTTTGCATAGCAGTAATCTCTGGTTAGTATTATTTCATAATGATAGTCTGATGTACTTTCTCAGATGGTTGTGTCCGGTGTCTTAACAGCAGGTTGATGTGCTTTCTCAAAGAGGTGTACAGAGTTAGATCATAATGATTATCTGATGAACTCTGTCAAGGGTTTGTATGTAGTGTTACTTTATGATGGAAATGACTGCTTCTGTTTGTGGGTGACACTCGCCAGAATTGTTGGATTCAGCTTTTTTTTTCGTACCTGTGGGGTTTGGAGCGCAGTGTGGAGGCTCCAACTTTCCACGAATTTGAAGACTTCAGTGAGAAGTAAAAATATACAGGAAAAAAAAAGAAAGAAAACATTCTTCCTGAAGAAAAATATTTCAAGGGGATGGGAAGGGAGGAAGGAGTCATGAGGAGAAAAAAGTGGCCGTGGAATCCATGGAGTACAGTCATGTTTCAGGTAAGCTAGCAGCTGACACTGACATTATGTGATCTCATGTAAACTTCTTTATGACAGAGGGCACTCGCCATTTTGTGTGTCCAGCTGCAGAGAAAATAATGCCACTCTCAGACATGGTCCATTGGCAGCATGCTGCGAAAGTGAAAGAGATTGACGAAAGCTGTTTGAACAAGCGGTCCTTGTCATAATTGTAAGGAAGAGAGGATGGCACACCACCCACTGCTCAGATTTGCATCGAATTGCACCACTTTGAATGCAAGTTCCTGTTGTTTGTTTTTTTAAGAGGGAGGTGGACAGATGGGAAATGGATGGAGCATGACCCCCCCCCCCCCCCCCCCCCCCCCCCCTCCCAACACCAGTACCTCCAAAGAAATTTTAAAGATTTTTTGTGTGTCCTCATTGAGAGCCCTGAGTGTGTATGTAGGCAGCAAGCCTGAATGTATCCTAAAGGAATTATAAGTTGAATTGTAGTATGTGTCCGGTGTAGTAAGCAGGACTACATGATGTGAACAGTGTAGTAAGCACGACCACATTGCCCACTGCCACAGATGTTGGACTTTTTTTTATATGAACAATACAGTAAGCAGGACCACATTGCCCCCTGTCCCCATATGTTGAACTAGAGTTTGTTTACAGTGTTGTAAGCAGGACCACATTGCCCACTGTCCCAGATGTTGTACTAGAGTGTGTTTACAGTGTTTAAGCAGGACCACATTTGCCGTCTGTCCCAGATGTTGAACCAGAGTGTGTTTACAGTGTTGTAAGCAGGACCGCATTGCCCACTGTCCCAGATGTTGAACCAGAGTGTGTTTACAGTGTGTTGTAAGTCCCATGGAACCACATTGTGTTTTACGTGTTGTCAGGACCCATTGCCCCACTGTCCCAGATGTTGTACTAGAGTGTGTTTACAGTGTTGTAAGCAGGACCACATTGCCGCGTCTGTCCCAGATGTTGTACTAGAGTGTGTTTACAGTGTTGTAAGCAGGACCGCATTGCCCTCTGTCCCAGATGTTGAACTAGAGTGTGTTTACAGTGTTGTAAGCAGGACCGCATTGCCCACTGTCCCAGATGTTGAACCAGAGTGTGTTTACAGTGTTGTAAGCAGGACCGCATTGCCCACTGTCCCAGATGTTGAACCAGAGTGTGTTTACAGTGTTGTAAGCAGGACCGCATTGCCCACTGTCCCAGATGTTGAACCAGAGTGTGTTTACAGTGTTGTAAAGCAGGACTGTCCCAGATGTTGAACCAGAGTGTGGTTACAGTGTTGTAAGCAGGACCGCATTGCCCACTGTCCCAGATGTTGAACCAAAGTGTGTTTACAGTGTTGTAAGCAGGACTGCATTGCCATTGTCCCAGATGTTGAACTAGAGTGTGTTTACAGTGTTGTAAGCAGGGCCACATTGGCCTTTGTGCCAAATGTTGAATTCATGTTTATGCGTACAGTGTAGTAAGCAGGGAGATATTGTTTTTCTACCCAGATGTTGAACTAAGGTATGTGTCCAGTGTAGAAAGCAGGGCCTCATTTCTGTCTGGTCCAGATGTTTACCTATAGTATTTTCATTGTGTAGTAAGCAGGGCCAGATTACACACTGTCCCAATTGTTGAACTGTAGTATGTTAGTGTATTGTAAGCAGGGTCACATTGCCCTCTGATGTAGATGCTGAACTGTAGTGTGTGTACAATGTAATAAGCAGAGCAAGATTACCCGCTGCCCTAGATGTTGAACTATAGTGTGTATAGTGCAGCAACCTGGGCCACTTGTTTTCTTACCATCTGTGATACTGAAAAGTAGTCTCTACACAGTGTAGT
The DNA here is from genome assembly GCA_016801955.1 of Conus betulinus. NCBI lineage: Eukaryota > Metazoa > Mollusca > Gastropoda > Neogastropoda > Conidae > Conus > Conus betulinus. The sequence continues at coordinate 13,581 of JADBJO010012225.1, forward strand.
AACCAGGGCTACATATTGCCCAAAGTCCGAGATGTTGAATGGTACTGGGTGTACTGCAGTAGTGTAATGAAAGCCTCATATTGCTCACTTCCCAGATGTTGAACTGTAGTATATGTAGAGTGTTCTATCCAAGTCTACATATTACCCTTTGTTCCTGATAATGACCTCTACAGCCAAATGAGTCTGTTGTCATTGTTTGGTTTTCAGTAGTTTTTCTTCCACTGTCATTTCTTGAAGACTGGGACATGTTGAGTTAAGTGGCAGTACTATATTTGAAAGCGATCATGGTTACCCTGCTACCAGTGACAGGAGTATCACTGTGCCTGAGTGTGCACATTTTCATGCTTGTGTGTATGTAAGTGTATGACTTGTGTGTTCTCTTTGCTGTGCAGACCATGGGGGGAGATTTTGGCACCAAAGGTCAACAGGACTGTGCCAAAGGCATCTACTGTTTAGCAGGTGAGGGGAAAAGCCATGGTGCTTTGCTGCAGTGGGTTGACTGTCAACGTTCGGGACTTGTGCAAAATTAGCGTTGGGGACTTTTGCAGACGATAAGACATCAATGTTCATTGATCAGATGCAACTGTTTGATGATTTTCAGTTCTTGAAGATTGCTTAAAAAGCGTATAGTTCTTGAAGACCACTCGCAAAGCAATGGAAAAGTTGATCATCCTATATATCAGGCTCAGATAGTCCAGGGGGGTTGCTGTTCCCAAGGGAGAGTTCTAGGGAAAAAATAGTCTGTTCTAGCATGATTTTGAGAAACAAGGATTCTGCTTTTACAGTTCATACACCATGCAAAGCAGCCTGCGAGAATGGTTTGGAAAATGTCATGTTTATGTGCTGGTATCTGTCATTTTTTTTTTTTTTCAAATCTTGGCACAGACAAATTTTATAACTGTTGTTTTCTGTAGAGGAGTGTTGGGGATGGTTTGGGGGCAAAGTGAGTGGGTAGGTGGGGTGTAGAAGGTAGTGGAATTTTTTAACATTGGTTATGATATGTATAAGGAGCAGTTTGAGACATATATTGGTTTGTTTGTTTGTTTTTTACTTTCCTTCAGTCATTTTTCTTACTTATGTATTACTGTGACAATGTTGACAGACAGATGGAGATGTTGAAGCAAATGGAAGTCATGATGCTGAGATTTGTCTTGCATAAACTGTTAAGTGAAGCTTTCAGACAGTGCAGTTTTCTGTCTTGTGTTACAGCCAAGGATGTCTTCAGGTTACTGCATTCCAAATACAAAAAGATTGATCTCACTGTTGGAGCCAGCTTTTTTCGAAATCTATAGTGGAAAGGTAAAAATGAATATCTTCATTACTTATCAACATGTCCACCATTTCTGTGTATCGCCTAGTGCATTTGCATCTGCATTGAGAGGGACTAGATTACGTTTTATATGGGTTGTTTGGTAGGAGATGAGTGTTAGGACATGGCATTTTGAGCTTTCTGCTTTAGATTGGGGTGGGGGGAGGGGGGGGGGGGGGGGGTATTTGCAGTGCGCTTCTTGAAGAGCCTAAACAGTGATTTTTGTTTGTTTGTTTGTTTTTTTTGTATCATATATCAAGTATGACTGACCAAAACAAATGACATTGAATCAGAAATGCTGACTTACAACATCAGTGTAGATTTGTACACGTGTCTTTAAAATTGAATTAGACTTGAGTTTGAAATTTAAGAGTTGGGTTGCGAGGACAGGTTACAGCTGATAAAAGTCCCAGTCAGTCTGTGAATTAACTCACTCCCTATTGGCCAATAGAAATTCAACATTCCTCTGTATACTGGGCGTTTGTACACATTTAAAAAAAAAAACCCAATAAAGATTACACTGCAACAAAAACATTTGAAATTTAGACACATGATTGTTGTGTGATTGGTCTGTACAAAGTTCCAAAGCTGTAGCATATACCATACTCTCTTTGTAGCCATATGAAGAAGAGGTTATTTTTCATATTTTGTGAAACTCAAGGTAGTTACACATGCATATAAATGAAATTTTCTTTGTTGTACAAAAAAGGCCCATTTTCATCATTTATCACTTTGAGAACCCAGTAGAGTGTAAAAAATGGACTACTTGCCAGTTTCTTTACTAAGCAAAAGAACTAAAATCAATGAAATATGACAGAGTACTTTGTAGTTTGTCATTCAGCATTCTTCACGAGACTGGGTAATTGTTTAGTATTGGAAAGAAAATTATAAAAAAATAACAGCTGCACACACACTTGAAATTTTTACACATGACTGTGTACATGCACAAACATAGTACATAATTTCGAAGCACTTGCTTGTTCAGTACTCTATCAGTCACCGGAAGAAGATGGGGTATCGTTTATGATGAGGTTAGCTGGAAATGTAAACAGGTGTGAATCAATGTTTCTCTTGAAGAAAGGGCTTTTTCTCTACATATCTCATTTAGAATGCTGGCAGTGTGTACGCAATGACTATTTGAAAAAATGAACAAACACCAATCATACATTGTTGGCCATAAGCTGGTCACTGCGATCCACTCCTGCCATGTTGACTATGTAGTCCTGGACAGCTTTGGGCTTCATCTCCCTGCCTACACACAAACACACACACACACACACACACACACACACACACACACACACACACACACACAATGACAGAGTAAATAATAATGACTAAACACTGTGGCATAAAGCATGGACCTGATTTGGTTGAAAAAAATCCAAGGGGGCGGGTCAGTCAAGCCTTGCAACTTCAGTCCATGTGTTTGCTGGCCTGTGTATGGAGGCATTGATGGGAGAAAAAAAAAATCTCCATGTTAAGTCTCTTGTCACGAACTGGAGAAAATCTTCCCTACTCTGGTCTGTTGATGGTCACTTGCATATGCATTGCCTCGAGCTGTGCCACCCCACTATCTGACTCCATGCACTCCTCTCTCTGAATGTCACCAGGTTCACTTTCCAAAGCACTTTCACGCTCTTCAGACAGGCTAAATTCGCTGTCATCATCATTTTCAATATCTTCAAGATCTGATCCTTCAGTTTGAACAAGTTCAACAGCTTCACATAAGCTGTAAACACGTTCCCTGCCTGCTTCTCACATCATTAGTCGAAGGCTGAGATGCCATTGTCATCTCACTTCAAAATCAGGACTGGGCTGGTGCAAAAATAGATCAGTGGTCAGCGAACACATCATGACGTGGCGTACACAGCAATGAAAGGTTACTCTATGATAATGAGGGTATCACAGGGCACGCTTCGCTTTCCATGACTCTGAATGACGTTCACTTTAAAGATATGTTAATGTGCAATCTGCTATAGTGGATGTGTGAGAGAGAAGTGGGGACGTCAGAGTGGACAGAGCAAAGGCTGCATAAGTGAGTTAAGGTGTGTTTGGTGAAGTAGAACCATAGTTCCACAGAGGTACAAGGCCATATTTGTTTACCTGTGGCGTGTTCACTGCTGAGTTCAGTCAGTGCAAAGCTGTAATACTTCGATACTGCATTAAATTATGTCTCTGCTGATATAAACAGTATGCAAAGCAGTGACTGTTTAAGCTGTAGGAGGGAGGGAAGGAAAACAGGATGTATCATGATGGAAAATATCGCCACTATTTTTTGTAAACAAAATATTCTTTCTCAATCTGAACTGGGCTCTGTTTGACCTGCTGAACAACAAGACATAATGTGTTTCACTGTCTGCTGATTTTGCTCATTATGAGGATCTGTATGGTTCCAAACTGTCCAGTGTATGCCAAACAGAGATAATGGAGGGGATTTATGTATATGCTTATCTCCTGAGTAAGTGAGCAGCTTGAGTTTTTGAAAAATGAGGGAAAATACAAATGTAAAGCAAACAGATGTACAGATATCTGGTTGTTAAAATGTACGTTTGAAAACTGTTTTCCTTTCGGTATCAGAATTCTGTTGTTTGCACATTGGAGGAAATATGTGTTGGATATGATATGGAATACTAATTTTTTTTTGTTGTTGTAAATACTAGAACATGGAACTAGAAAACAGATCTGCTAGTGTTATCAACTGTCGACCTGTTCAGGGGATTGACCTGGTGAACAAGAAGACAAAATGTGTAAGGCTGTCAGCCTTTACAGGTGTTTGACCTGCTGAACATGTTACATTGTGGATTTGTACAAGTGTATGACCTGATAAACAAACAAAGACCTATTGTGCTAGGCTGTCGACATTGTCAGGTGTTTGTTCACATAAACAGTAAGACGCAGTGTATTATGCATTTGTTCATATAAACAGTAAGATGCAGTGTATTATGCATTCTGTCTGTGCTGGAGTTTGGCTGCTATACAGCGAAAACCTACTATCATGTTTGATCTGCTAATCAGTAAGACTTAATGTGTCATGCAATCTGTTTAGGTGTTTCATCTACTAAAAAGAACAGACCTAATGTGTCATGCATGCTGCAGGTGTTGTCCTGCTGAACAGCAGACAAGATCATGTTGTCTACCTGTTATGTTTGACCTGCTGAACGGCATAACTTAGTGTATTATGCTGTTTTACCTTTTAAGTGTTTGACCTGCTGAATGGCAAGACTTAATGCATCATGTTGTCTACCTGTCCAGGTGTTGACCTGCTGAATGGCAAGACACGGCTACGGGTGTTGGAGGACCACAAGCAGCAGGTGCAGGTGGTGGGGCTGAGGGAGGAGGCAGTCAACAGTGTGGATGATGTCCTACAACTCATCCACCATGGCAACCACGTCAGGTACCTACAGACATGAGAAAGGGGAGGGGAGGGGGAGTAGGGAGATGGAGGGGGCCTGCTGAGGGATGGTGTACTGATGTTCATGATCACTCAGACAGTAAACATTTCACACTGTGTGTAGTGTGCAATACTGTGTATGTATTGCTTTCTGTTTGTATCATCACGGATCCTGTAGCAAAGGCAGAAAATTGTAAGAAAGCAGCATTTTAGGACAGGAACAATGTGAACATGGAAAGCAGAAGTTAAAGTTTTTAGTTTAGGTGGTTACTCTGTTAGGTGTTGAAGTATTACTTGTTATTGATGTGCCAATCCAATTCTTTAGTCATATAGATGATTTATTTATGATGAGATCTAGAACACTTGTGGGACATTGATGTGTTTATGGTGAGCAGTACCAGTCCTGTACAGAAATTAAAATGTGTAGAAATTTGCTTAGAAATCAGTTTGTTTATAGTAAGATGTACTGCACTTGGAAGGAAATTGATTTCTTAGTGGAAAGTTGCAGTGGACTTGTAAAGGAATTGGTTTAATGATGGTGAGATGGAGTACACTTGTAAGGAAAGTGATTTGTTTCTGGTGAGATGTAGTGGACTTGTAAGGGAGTGGAGCATATCTACAGCAAACCTTGTTCTTTCAGGACCTCAGGCCAAACCTCAGCCAACCAGCATTCCTCCCGCTCCCATGCTGTATTTCAACTCATATTGAGGTACAGGTGGGTTAACACCCGTGGCTTAGGAGCACATTATCATCTCCGGGATTCATCAAAGTGAAGTGGAAATCTGTCTTCCATAATTTGTGTGCTGGAAGTCTGAAACTACTGCCAACATTGATACATGCAGGCACAAAGAGTTCTTTGAATTCTCATGTGTGTTTGAATCCTGTGTCTGTATGTGAGACCATCTGATCGTCAGTACTTTGAATTCTCATGTGTGTTTGAATCCTGTGTCTGTATGTGAGACCATCTGATCGTCAGTACTTTGATTCTCATGTGTGTTTGAATCCTGTGTGTCTGCATTTGGGAGTATCTGATCGTCAGTACTTCGAATTCTCATGTGTGTTTGATTACTGTGTTTGTGTGTGGGAGCATCTGATTGTCAGTACTTTGATTTCTCATAGGTGTTTGATCCTGTGTCTGTGTGGAAGCATCAGATCGTCTTTATTATTGATATTTCTTTTTGACATCAGTTTTACTTTGATTTACATAATCCGCAACAGTTTTTGGCAAAATCAGTAGTGTAGAAATCAGGGTGTAAAAAAGTTGCAGCATTTGTCTGCAGTATTTTGATGAATCATTCTAAGTATTGAAAAGTTCTAACGTTCCCCAGAAATGTTCTGAAAAGTTATCCAGGGCATACAAAAGTTTAAGCAAATATATTAATCAAGGTACCAGAAAGTTGCAACGTAATTCAAGAATGTTGTAATAAGTTAGTCAAGATCTAGAAAAGTTTCAAAGTTATTCATGGTGTAGAAAAGTTACAGCTTTAGTCAAGAATGTTGTGTTAAGTTATTCAAGGTGTAGAAAATATATAGCATTCATCAAGAGTGTTGAGATATATCATTCTTTTTTTTTTCCTCTGCGTACGCAAGCTGATACTCCTGCGGACACTTCCTGTATAGACAGGCAAGGCTTAATCCCATCTACCCAACAAAGGGAGTGGAGTTTTGTGTGTATGACAGTTTTTTTCTATCCCATCATTAATGCAGCCATACTCCAACTTCGTGGAAAGATAAATCATTCAAATAAAAAGATGTTACAACGTTAATCAAATATCTTGTGCAGACCATTAAAGGTATTGAAAGGTCACAGCATTAGTCAAGAATATTGTGAAGAGTTATTCAAAGTATAGAAAAGTTGTTTCATTTATCAGGAATGGTGTGATCAATTATTCAAAGAATAGAAAAATAAAAGCATTAGTCAGGACTTGAGTAGTGTTGAAGAGAAAAAAAGACAAAAACTGCGTAAAAAATCTGACTGGTCCCTGTATTAAATGTCGCCCTCAAACAGTTATGTGCTTCATCCAGCACAGATAGTGATGGGGGAGAAAAAACGGTATGAGCAAGCAAAAATATTTGTTTTACCTTGGCATCTGGCTTTACCTAATGATTTTTACCAACAGGAGATCAAACAGATTGCTTTCCAGTTTTTTTTGTTGTTTTTTTTTTTTAAATCTCTGACCATTTCTAACTTTTAGCCTATGGCACACACGGTTCCATGTGTTGCTCTAAACTCTGCTGCCTACGGTACGCACGGTGCCGTGTGCTGACTGAGAGCTCTGTTGTCTGGGGGCGCACACGTCCATGTGTTCTTATTTCGAAAAATTCTAGTATTCAAACTCCAACGGTCTAAGAGAAATAACTCCCACTAGAACATAGTAGAGGGTTCCTGGTAGCCTGACATGCCCTAGTACTTAAGTTCAAGCAAGGTTCACGTTGTTATCTGCGGCTGAAACAAAGAACCCCTTGCTGGGTTTTTTCCAACCTGAACTGACTGCGCGTTTCGTCTACTAGTCAAAATGCCCGCTTGGCGCTGGCAAGTAATTCCTTTAGAACAAGTTATTAAAGAATGTACTCAAGGCAGTCCCGATAACAAAGGAGAGTCGATGGACAGTGGAGATGAAAGGGAAGATGAGGAACGTCTGTTTGAAGATGTTCTTGATTACAATGACAAATCAACCGATTCAACTGATTCAGCAACACACACACAGGTGCTTGACTCACAAAATCTCTGTAGCCCAAATTCTGTGAAACTGTTTGAAAATGGATAATAACTGATAGCGAAAAGCACCATAACTATAAGCATATTAAGTGAGTGCTTTTTTGTATCAATTTGTCTTCATGCCATTAACAAACATTGATCATCAAACTCTGCATTTGTTTTTATTTCTGTGTATATTTGGTTACTTTACTTATCCGTGCGTTGTCTCAGCGCAGGATCTCTTAGAGTTTTGAAAGTACATTCATCTCAAAGTCCCTGATTTCTTCTTTTCAGACATACCAAACATGATGTTAACACGGACCAAAACATACACATTAAATAAATTCCAAAAAGCCAAAATCACTACGTAGGCAGGGGTTTTAGCGTGAGTGGCTGTGTGCAGGGGGGGAAACTCATACTGCACGCATATGCAGGGATAATGTTAATGCTGTAATCATAGACTGCCGTACTCTGTATTCAGGGTAGTGTGCCAAGTACATATCAATGAGCACACATTATAACAATGTATATAGTGCTTTCCCACACTGAGAGCTGAAAGAATTTGCAGTTTACACAAATAAGTAACATACAGTCATGAGTGCTATGGTTCACACTTTGTGTTCATATTTTCATGATACACTGACGATTGGCATGGATTTTAGCATGTATATGCATGCATGGATCAGCATCTTTTTGTTGGTTTTAAAGGGAGGGAATACAAGCAAGCTAGAGAATAATGTTTGTTGTGTGTGTGAATCATTCTTGATGATAAAGGTTTTTCACATAGATGTCAAAATAAAGGTTTTTCACATAGATATCAAAGTCAGCTTCTAAATGCTTACTTGATTAGAGCTTTCTTCTGTTTTTGCAGAACAAAAAACCGGCTGCATGGGAAGTTTTCTCTCATTGATTTAGCAGGTAAGATGTATCATATGACAGTCTGAGTTGTAATGGTAGTCATATTGTCAGCAATGCTATACTTTTTGTGGGCTTTTTGGAGTTGTGTGGTGTGGGGTGGTTATTTTCTGTGTACAGGTGATAGTAACTGTGGGCCCTGCATTTTTGGATGATATTATTTCTTTGTTCATGTTTCTTCCAGGAAAGACCGATAAATGGAGGCTTGTTATATTAGCATTTATTAAGTTCAGTTAGTGGCTCAGTATTTTAACATTTATTTTTATGTTTGACTTCACCCTGCAGTCATTATTCTTTGAAAACTTTTATTTATTGTATTATTTGATGAAAAAAAAAAATAGTGATGAGTGAGATTCATATATTATCCATGAGAAGGCTGGTCTACAATGTGGCCTTTTTCCTCTAGAAGTGTCTCTCCATGTAGGATTGCACTTCAGTGCGCTGCTTGGTCTGACACTGTTCTACAGGGATTCTGGGGGAGGACTGGGCTTCTAGGAGTAAACCACACAATACAGCCCATAAGTGGTGGTGATCCAACAGTTCCTATCTGCTCCTTCTTTAACAAACAGTACAGCACCATCACAGTTATCTGGAGGGAGAAAAAGTGGAAGTGATTGAGAAATGAAATAAGAAATTGTGTGTGCTGTAAATGTAATCCAGTGCTTATGTGTGTTAAAAAAAAAAAAAAAAAAAAAACATTACTTACTTGGAAATTGAGATAGTGATGTGCAGTTTTAGTCAGAAGTAAAGATAGAATGTCTAAATTGTTCATCAAAGTGATGGTTTGATTTTCTTCTTTTATTGCCCAACAGGATGATGGAGATGCTGGAGCCTTTCTTGGTTCAGTTTAATGATGTCCTGTCAGAAATAATGTATATTTGTTCATCTGTTTATCTGTTTGTTTGTCTTTGCATTCAGTATGTGGTGTGGAAGTTTTACAGCACATTATGTGAAAATGCTGAAATAGTTTGAAACAGTGTCGAGTGAAATGAAATAAACAACATTACCTTACCTTGCCTTTGAAAATGTATTTTGGCAGTGCCAGTGTCTGAACATCCTGCACAATGTGTGTGTGTGTGTGTGTGTGTGTGTGTGTGTGTGTGTGTGTGTGTGCATGCAGGCAATGAGAGAGGAGTGGACACGTCCAGTTCAGACAGACAGACCCGTATGGAAGGGGCAGAGATCAACAAAAGTCTACTTGCTCTCAAAGGTAAAGCCATTTCTTTTTCACCCTCTGACAGTTGCTTTGTAACTGAGAAAAAAATCCTGAGTGTTTTTGTTTGTTTGTTTGTTTTCATTAGGCAGTTTATGTGTTCAGCATTTTGTTGTTCATGTATTGAAAGCAGACTGTTTGCATAGCATATACCTAAATCATTGCACTTTGGTTTGTCTGTAATTTTGACTGTCTGGGAGTCGACTGAGCATAACTTTTTGAGTAACAGTGTATCGTATTCATATCTTTATGTGTCATTGATTATCAATAACAGTGTGACAAGCCCTTTGTGTGTCATGCAAGTTCTTACCTATTAAATACCCATCCAAATTATGTTTATAGCCACTGTGCCACAGGTATGTTGCTGATGTCACATGAAAGAAAAAAAAACAACTTTCACATATCACTGTAGTGAAAACACATGGTAAACCTTTTCTGCTCTGCAGACCTGTTTTTTAGAAAGACTGAAGTTTCATACAGTGAATTATGATTTAGGGCATATACCATCAGACTGTTATTTTTGGTTAAATATGTCTGTTGACTTTGCCCAGACAGGTGTACTTTTGGTGGAAAGAAAACATTATGTGTTTGGAATTGGAAAGGGAAGCCACTTACCTTTCATGCATCAGCTAATTCCACCACGTAAACTGATCAGTCCCTGAACCTTCAGTCTGTCTGCCAGTCTGACTCTAGCCCTGTCAGTTCTGATTGTTGTATGTATATCCAATTTTTATGGTGATCTATATATATGTAATCTTACAGTCAAGTTGCATATGCAGTGATAAAATACATTTATGTGTGTCACAGGAATGTATACGTGCTCTGGGTCGCAATGGTGCTCACTTGCCTTTCCGTGCTAGTAAACTGACACAAGTGCTGAGAGATTCCTTCATTGGCGACAAGTCTCGGACATGTATGGTGAGTGTGAGACGAGAAAGGAAGCTGAAAGTTTATTAACAAACAAGTGTGAGCCCATTTTAGTGTGGTCCCCATTTTTAGGGGGCGATGGATTGGTTTGAAGAGGGTTTTAGAGTTGGTCAGGATTTGACCCTTGTGCTTTGAACTGGCTTTCAGCCCTAGTTTGCTTTGGTCAGCTGGCTATAAAAATTTTGACTGAGCTTGCATTTGCATTGAAGTTACATACAAGATGTGGGCAGTAACACTTGCCCTGAACAGTTGGTCTCGAGTCTAGAGGAACAAGACAGTGATGGTGTGCTCAGACAGATTGACAGTGGTGGCATAACTGAAGAGCCAAGGGGATACTCACTCCAGACCACTGAACGAATTGGCAGTGTTTCTGTTGTTTTTCTGCCACTTGATGGGAATTAATCCTTGTAAGGCACATCCCAGGCAAGCTGAATGTGCTAGCAGACACTCTGTCCAGGAAAGGTGAGCTGCTCCCATCAGAGTGGATGCTCAACAAAAGTGCATTCCTCTCCATATGTCTGTGTCTGGATACCTTCATGTGGATCTGTTGACTACAGGATGAAATAATCAGCTTCCAGTTTTTGTTTCACCGTTACCTGATCCTCTGTCGCTAACTGTGGATGCACTTAAATCTCTGGGAGGGGATATGCGCCTACACATTTTCCCCATCCCTACTCATACTAGCAGCGCTTAAAAACATGTTAAAGAACAAATGCCTGTTGGTACTTTTCTCCACACTGAATGGACGAAGAGTTGGATCAAACTTCTAGTATCATTGCTGGTGAAGATCCCAGTCCCACTGCCTTCTCGCAAAGATCTGCTTTTCCAGCCCAAGGTAAAAAGGTGATACATAGATCCAGTGTCCTGCTCTCTCCACACCAGTCATATCAGGAGATGGCTCTCTGAACAGACATTTCTGCCCTTCATGTGGAGAAAATCACGGCTGGCCAGATACCATCTATTCTTTAGATATCAGGAGGAAACCCAGCACCTTCACAGGTTTTCACTCTGCTGTTGCTAAAACCTGCAGGCTGATGTGCAGAGACATTAGATATTAGCCATAGATAGAGATAGATATTAAAAATAACAATGTATTATACATGTTCAATGGTTGTGATAAGCAACAATATATATATATATATATATATGTATGTTCAGTTGGTTGGCAGTGTAGTAAATGACAATAAATATAGGAGGAACTTGGGGCCTGCTTTTTTTCTGGAATGTTAGAACCATTAGAAGCACCACTGTACATATGAATGTGTTGTCCTACCTTTCAAGATGTGTGGGTTTTTGTTGTTACAGTGATTTGTATATGTGTATGGTCTGTTTGTGTGTGTGTGTGTGTGTGTGTGTGTGTGTGTGTGTGTGTGTGTGTGTGTGTGTGTGTGCATAAAGCATATGAAAATAATGTGGAGAAGTGAAGTCTGTCAGTCCTGTGAAGAGTGCTACTTGGTGCAGATTGCTATGGTGTCCCCTGGGATGAACTGCTGTGAGCATACATTGAATACGCTGCGCTACGCTGACAGGTACTGCTGGTTCCTCCTCTCTCCTTTCTACATCTGAGCACACTGCGCATGTTGACAGGGACTGCCAATTTCTCTTCTTTTAATCTAAACACACTGTTCTGGTAGGGACTGCTGATTTCTCTTCTCTGAATCTAAACACACTGTTCCAGTTGTGAATCAGTTCCACTACTGCTTCTCTTGGACTTGTTACCAGTGCTGTACTATGCTAATCTCTGCTGCCATTTTCGCACCTAGATTGTAAGTGCCCATGGAGGTTTCTCTTAGTGAAGGTGAAGAGTCAGAGCACAGATGACCACTAAGCCACTACCACCTCAATGTAGAAGTGAGCATCATCCAAGCTACTGCAAACTCTGTACTGGTGACAAAGCCTATGGAACTAGGTGACATTAGGGGCAAACTCTCATGAAAGCTGGGAGTAGCCCAGCCAGATGTTTGGTTCCATTGTAGAAAATCGGGGACAAATTGCTTGTTCCAAATATCAGATTGGCTGGCAGTTAAGTTATCATGCAGGCTGGGGTTCAGGACCCATTTGATTGGTACCAATCACTTGAACACATCACTGTTAGCTGTTGTCTTATCATCTGCAATGGTTGCATCAGCTTCAGGAAAATATCCAATCCACTGAGCCAAAGTCACACAATACAGGGGGAAGGAGATGTGGGATTGACTGCTAAACCATACAAATAGTTCCTCCTGTCTTTCTCTGTAAATTTCACTGTTAGGCACCTTAGAAAAACAGAAGGGTAAATCCATGTTTACACTAAGCTTGCATCAAGGTCAGATTTGATCTTTCACAATGTGTAACTGTGGTCATTGACAGATTGAACTTGAATGAAATGGACAAAGACATGTAGAAATGCAATAGTAAGTAAGTATACGACGTAATAATGGAAATTTGTCTGCTCAAGCACCTAGAACCCTGCTCACAATACTGACAAAAATAAGGAAAATGAAAGGAAATTCAGCTGACATATGAACAAATAAATTAATGAATAAAGAAATGATAATAATTACAATAATAATAACAACAATAGAATATGCAAAGATTCCAGAATGCTCAATATAAATATGCAGACAAATTAAACACAACTAAATCCAGAAAGATTTCAAATGTCACACACACACACACACACACACACACACACACACACACACACACACACAGGCACATGCACACATGCATACACAACGCTGTGCACACAACTAAAAAGTGCAAGAGAGTGAAAGGTAGATTGTTCCAGACAAGTGAGGCTTGATAGATAAAAGATATATCACATGTATACCTATGGCATACAAATTGAACTACTCTGGAGGGACAGAGACATGGAAACATGACGGGAGGTACTGTTGTCCTACAAGTGTTCCTGTGGCCTATGAAAAAGTGGACCCGTGTTGATGGGACAGAGGCATGTGAAAGCATGTATGATAGTCCATATATTCCTGTGGCTTACAACAAAGTGGACCAATATGGAAGGGACAAAGACATGTATACATGTGATAGTAGACACTGTAGTCCTCTATGTATTCTTGTGGCTTATGAGAAGGTGGATTAGTGTGGAAGCAACATGTACAGAAGTGATAGTAGGTACTGTAGTACTGAATACGTTCCTGTGGATAATCATGAAATGGATCAGTGTGGAAGGGACAGAGATATGTGAGAGCAGGTTCTTCCCATATATCTTTTTATAGTTTCATGTTTCTTTTCATGAGAATTTTAAAAATATGTTTTTAAGACATTCTTTACCTGAGAGTTACTGGGCTAAATAGACATGATGGTTTTTGATTTGCTTGTGTGTGAATGTATGTTTCCTGTTACTTTGTTAATTACCAAGTATTTATGGTGTAACATGTGGCAATGTAAAAAAATTTTTTTTTAGAGTGCCAGACTACTTCATGAAAAAGGGGTACTGTTTCGAGAGGAAAAAAATCTGCTGAAATTCAAATTTCTCTCAGTTTTGTGGCTATAGTTTGATGTTCATGTGTCTGACTGTATGTGGTTGATGCTGATGAAGGATTGATCATTGTGGTCTCTCACCTACGCTGTGAAAATCCAAACATCCAACTGAACATTAAAGCTAACTCACCACTTGTTAGTCTCCAAAGTCATTACCACCTACATTTTAATTGCTTTGATCAGACACATCTGTCTGTCCAGTCTACTCTGATGTATGAGATGTTGTTGTCCATATAGCAGCACCTGTTCCTCCACACACTGTCCATACTTTATATAAGGTGAAAATGATACAAATATGAAAACTCTTGACTGGTTACGAACCACATTGCAAACAGTGCTAGTGGAAGTTGAAGTTGGTGGCTTGAAGGGCAGTGTCTAAATGCATAACCCTTCCCAAGTGACCCATATGAAATGCTATAGCTTTCTTGGCTGTTTACAAAGCATATTGCAAATGGTGTGCACAGGAACTGAAGTAGGTGGCTCAAAATGCAGTGTCCAAATGCTAAAACCTTCGTTTCTGTCAGAGACCCATACAGTCGCCAGGAACAGGCAGATACTAACAGATAGGGAACAACGGCAAAACACAGATACATACAAATTTGTAGTTAATGGGTAAAACATGTAGTCATGTATTTGCTCATAGACTGGCATGAAAAACAGTAGGGCATTTTGTGATGGGCAGATAATGATGGTAACAATGATGATTTATAACATGTAAAACACAGGGAGAAGATAACAGTTGTGAGCAGATGGTGATGATAATAATGATGATGGTGATCATAATGATGATTGTTTACATGACAAACACACTGATGAAAGGAGTATGTGTGATGTGCAGAAGCTATAATGAAGGATAGTGATGATGATGAAGATGATGATCACATGACAAATGCAAGGTCACAGGCTGCTGAAATGTGTGTGATTTGCATTGACGATGATAGTAATGATGATCACGTAAGGTGAACAGAGTGCACAGACAACAGAAGTATGCGTTATCGGAAAATTAAAGTGTGGTGATGATTGATTGGTCACATGACATACACAAAGAGAAGGGAGTGTGTGTGTGATGTGCAGGTAGTGATGATGATGATGATTGAATGATGGTGATAGTATAGGGAAGGGTTCCATCCATCAGAAGATTGTGTGTGTGAAATGCAGGGTGAAGGAGCTGGGTCCTGGGGGTCCTGTGGAAGGCAAACCCTCCGACATTGCTCTCCCTTCCAACGTACCTCTGGGAACCATGTCACCGCAGAACTCGGACCTGGCCATGCTCAAGACTTCCAACGTCAGTCTCCACTCACTACTTGTTAAGCTGGGAAAAGGGGGAGAGGGTACTGTCATTGTCTAACAGTGAGAGGGGGGGGGGGGGGAAAAAGGGGTGGAGGGGGGAGTGGAAACCAAATTTTATGGGATTGACTCCATTCTAGTTTACTTCTTTGTTTTTGTAGTCTGACAAAGCTTGGTTTTATTTCATAGGTATTACTCTCTCTATAGAGCCGAGGGAAGGGAAGTAAATCTTGTGAAAAAATTCTGGTCTAAATAGGATTGATAGTTTTTGGGGCAATTTTTTTTTTTAGACCGAGTAAGTAGCTGTCCCTTTTGTGGTAGCCATCTTGCTTTCAAGGTTTTGTGTTATTACAGCTAAGTGTTTTGATTTAATGTTATCATAGACTGATTTTAAAGGTGTTTTTTTGTGTGTGAGTGATGTAACCATGTGACAGTCTGCATTCATTAAGACACAATTTCAAGCAAGGAGATCCTCCCACCATGTCCTCTTCTCTATACCCCATCCACAATTTGCCATTTTCCTATCAGTGAAGTCTTCCTTCCCTGTCCTCTCCCCTTTACCCCCCCCACTGCCATTGTGTGCCATTTCCCTTTCAGAGTTGTAGGTCCAGCCTCCCTGTCCTTTTCTTTATACTCACCCCCACATCCCCCCATTTTGTGCCATTTCCGTTTCAGGGAGGAGGTCCTCCCTCTGCTCATGTCCTTTCCCCTGCTCCCACTCCCATCCTTGCTTATGTGCCATTCTCCTGTCAAAAAAGGAAGTCTTTGCTCCATATCCATTTCTGTGCCCACCCCTACCCTCATCTCTGTGCAGTTCACTAACCAACCAAGAAAGGCCTTCCTTCATATCCCTTCCCTGAACCACCCCCACTGTAATCCTTACTGTGTGCCATTTCCTGATCAAAGCAGGAGGCCTTCCCTCCCTATCCTTCTCTCAGTTTCTACTCTCTCATCCACTCTTGTGTGCCATTGCCCTAGCAAGAAAGACTCTGTATCCTCTTGCCACCTCCTACCTGTGTGCCAGTCCCCTAGCAAGAAAGACTCCCTATCCTCTTGCTACCAGTGTGCTATTCTCCTAGCAAGAAAGACTCTGTATCCTCTTGCTGGCACACTTCTTGCCACCTCCCACCGGTGTGCCAGTCCCCTAGCAAGAAAGACTCCCTATCCTCTTGCCACCTCCCACCAGTGTGCCAGTCCCCTAGCAAGAAAGACTCCCTGTGTGCCAGTCCCCTAGCAAGAAAGCCAGTCTCTAGCAAGAAAGACTCCATCTTGCCTGATGTGCCAGTCCCCTAGCAAGAAAGACTCCCTATCTTCTTGCCATCTCCCACAAGAAAGTGTGCCAGTCCCCTAGCAAGAAAGACTCCTATCTTCTTGCCACTCCATATCTTGCCTCCCCACCAGTGTGCCAGTCCCCTAGCAAGAAAGACTCCCTACCTTCTTGCCACCTGTGTGCCAGTCTCCCCATTGATGTCTCCTAGGCCATCTCCCTGATCTCTCTCCATGTCCTATCCTATAGTGCCCTGTCCCTAGCAACTAGGTCCCATTGTCCTATCAGTCCCCTAGGGAAAGGTGCTTCTTCCCTATCCTCTTGCCTGCTTCAACTCCCACCCCCTCTTATATGCCATAGGTGTGATGTAGGGAGTCCATGCCCTCTCTAACTTCCACCCCCATCAGGGGGGACAGCCAGGAGTCCAATGTCCTGTGTACAGCAGTGCACTGAACACTGACTAGGAAAGGCTTTAGTCATGCTGTTCTGAAACCTCCATTGTTAGATGACCAGTTCAGCCTCATGCACAGAACAGAACACTGAACATTGTCTGGGGGGGGGGGGGGGGGGAAATGGGGTTGTTGCCTTGACATTCTGCTATTTTAAAAAAAAAAAAAAACACTACTGTATCCATGAGAGGTTGGTCAGGAACATCTGTGTGGCCCAGGTGTTAACATAGAGCCTGAGATGTTGATGTGTAGGCTGGTGAGGAACGGGGGTGTGGTCCAGGCATTAACAAGGGGCCTGAGATGTTGATGTGTGGCTGGTGAGGAACAGGTGTGTGACACAGATGTAGGTCTGAGGTGCTGATGTGTAGGCTGGTGAGGAACAGGTGTGTGACACAGGTGTAGGTCTGAGGTGTTGATGTGTAGGCTGGTGAGGAACAGGTGTATGACACAGGTGTAGGCCTGAGGTGTTGATGTGTGGCTGGTGAGAAACAGGTCTATGGCACAGGTGTAGGCCTGAGGTGTTGATGTGTAGGCTGGTGAGGAACAGGCGTGTGACACAGGTGTAGGCCTGAGGTGTTGATGTGTAGGCTGGTGAGGAACAGGTGTGTGACACAGGTGTAGGCCTGAGGTGTTGATGTGTAGGCTGGTGAGGAACAGGTGTGTGGCACAGGTGTTGATGTGTAGGCTGGTGAGGAACAGGTGTGTGGCATGTGTAGGCCTGAGGTGTTGAGTGTAGGCTGGTGAGGAGCAGGTTTATGACAGGTGTAGGTCTGAGGTGTTGATGGTAGGCTGATGAGGTGTTGTCTGAGGTGTAGGCTAGGCTGAGGAGGAGGAATAGGTGTATGGAACAGGTGTAGGCCTGAGGTGTTGATGTGTGGCTGGTGAAGAATAGGTGTGTACCCCAGAGGCCATAAATGTTGACATGTGGACTGATGTGGAACTGGTTGGCCATGGTGTTGATACGTCAGGGTCTGAGTTGATGTGTGGGCTTGGAGGAACAGGTGTGTGGCCAAGGTATTAACATGGGGCCTGGGGTGTTTATGTGCTGGTTGGTGAGGTACAGGTGTGTGCCGCAGGTGTTGACATAGGGCCTGAGATGTTGATGTATGGGCTGGTGAGGAACAGTGTGTGGTACAGGCATTAACATAGGACCTGAGGTGTTGATGTGTGGCTGGTGAGGAACAGGTGTGTGGTACAGGTGTAGGTCTGAGGTGTTGAAGTGTGGCTGGTGAGAAACAGGTGTGTGGTACAGATGTAGGTCTGATGTGTTGATGTGTGAGCTGGTGAGGAACAGGTGTGTGGCCCAGTATAAATATGGGGGTCTGAGGTGTTGATATGTCGGCAGGTGAGAAACGTGTGTAGCCCAGGTATAAACATGGGGTCTGAGCTGTTAGATGTGCGAGCTGGTGAGGAACAGGTGTGTGGCCTAGGTATAAACATGGGGTCTGAGCTGTTGGATGTGTGGGCTGGTGAGGAACAGGTGTGTGGCCCAGTTGTTAACGTGAGGCTTGAGTGTTGATTTGGGAACTGTTGCAGCAAGAGGAAGTGAGTGAGGAGCTGCTGAACTTCCACCAGGTTGTGAACAAGATGCAGGAGATGGAAGAGGAGGTGCAGGAAGACCACAAGGCCATGGTGGAGGTTAGTACACAACTGACTTGGAAAGGGAGTGGGGGGGGGGGGGGGGGGGGGTACTTTCCAGTTTTATGCTAAAAAAAAAAAAAAAATAATTCTATGATGGTTTACAGTCTCTGTTTTGAGTCCTGTTCTTTTATTCATTAATGTTTAGTTTGCTGTTGTATGCTGATATTGATTTATTTATTTCGTAAATGTCCATATTTTTGGAGGATGTTATTGTATGCTGATATATTGACTTATTTAATCTAGTGAACATTCATATTTTTGGAGGGTATTACTGTATGCTGATATATTATGTGAATTTAGAAAATGTTCCTTTTCTTGGAGGATGTTATTGTATGCTGATATTTGTTTATTAAATTAGTAAATGTTTTTAATTTTGGAGACGGGGGTCTGTTAGAGGATCACGAGTACTATTTTCAGTTTGGTGTGTGTGTGAATTCACTGTATGTATATAATATCATCATGTTCATGAGCGCATACATGAAAAGGAGAAACACACACACACACACACACACACACACACACACACACACATTCACACCAGTGTAGATCAATATATTCGTTTACACTCTAATGAAGAAAACGGACAAAGAATGAAACACTGAGGTGTGTGAACATACCCAGTAGTGCTTGATGCATGGGGTGATGATATATGGGTCTGGAAATGTACACCATTTCTGTGACCTGTCAAGTAAAAATGAAAATGACTTTTCTGATGAAAAAAGCACTCTGTTAAAAAGATATACATATCCTGTCTACTTTATCATGGAAATAAGAATAATCCAGACTATGGTTTTTGTGAAATTGATGATAAAGTAACGCGGGTTAGCACGGTCTTGCGTGTGTCAAGGACTCCATAATGATGATGTAATTATTAATTAATTAATCAAAGATTTTTGCGTTATTTTGTATAGTTTTTTTTTGCATAAGCTGTATTGATACAACCAGTGTACAGAAATCGGTGTCATATTTTCATTTTTATGCCACATTGTTACTATGTACTTCTTTTTGGAGATTTGGACAGGGTTGTACGCTCCTTGAAACTCCTTGAATTCTGACAGCGAACTTCAAGACCTTGAAAACCTTTGAAAATTAAAATTTTTTGTACAAAGGAAACAACAAAAAATATTCCTTTTTTTAAATAATTCTTTTCATCACCTGAATGCAGAAAAATCAATTTGCCATTTCTTTTTCAGTTTTTATCAGAGTGAGTGTGCCAGTAGATCACACATTAGAACATTAAAAAAAAAACGGACTCTTTGTATCAAATGCCAAAACACTGAAATCAGCAAAAATATGTCTATTTGTAAGAGAACATACAGACTATGCATGTGTAGGAGACTGGTTGCATTTCTTTTTTCAATTTTATGCAAGTATTGTAGCCTTGAAAAAAAAAAAAAAACACCTTGAAAACTTGAATTTTGTTCTGGGAGTCTGTAGGAACCCTGTTGGAGATGATAGAAACTTGTTCTTAATTTATTTTTCACACAGGATTACAGAGCTTGTAAATACTGTTTGTGTGTGATCATCAGCTTTTATTGCAAGGTTTGAAATGAAGTAATATTTATTCATTCCAACAACTATTGCGTTTGAATATTATAGTTAATAAATTATGTTCCAACTTGTAATATATGGACGTAATCCCATATGTGACAAGGACAGCATCACTCGTCCAAGCAATACTTAAGAAAAAACCACCACAGCCATACAGTTCCAACAAGCTTTATTTTCTCGATGTTTCCAGCAGTTTTTAGAATCCACTAAACCCTTAGACTTTCCAGTACCTGAAAGAATCTGAATGTGGAACAAGTTCAGTTCCAGTCTTGATGATCATGTTGGAAGTCACTCTTTTCACAACAGATGAATCTGGATAGTAGAAGATCTTTCGCCTTCCAGGACGAGGTCACAAGAAATTGACTGTCAGTGGATCTGATGACACTTGAGGAGAGAGAGGGGGAAAAAAGCCCAGTTGTTAAACTTATTGAGCAATAGAATCCTTTTCTTTTCTTCTTTTTTTGACATGTTAATAATATCATTACTGTATGTATTATCTACAAAATATGTATTTTATCATTATATACCATACATCATTGGATAGTTCTCTTGCAAAATTGGTATTTTACCAAATACTTTCACAACTGATTGCTGCACTACAAAAATTTGCCTATATGGTTACGGTCACTTCTGACATAACCAACAAATTCCCCATTAAAGTTCAAATTCTTATAAACACATTTGCATGTAACACTCCGCGCATCGGTTTCGTGTGTATGGAGTAGGACACCATGCGATACGCTCAAGACTTGTTCACATTTTCGTCGTTTTCTCCTAAGTACAAAGAGGATGAGCGCTCGATATCTTTTCTGTTTCAAAGTACACTAGGTTTTTACTCATTAACATATTTTATACCGTGTTACTCTAGCTGGCCAGATTGATATTGTGTTATTTATGAGATCGGGTTTTTCTGTGTCATAGAATGGCTGTTTATGACCCCCCAAATTTGACACAAACATGATCAAAAAAAAAAAAAAAAAAAGATGAGGATAGGTAAGAAAGCAGCACTGCTTCTGCAGATCATACAGTGAAGTCCTAACTGGAATGCATTTGGTGCAATTTAAATATTTGTTTACTTAAATTTGTATGAGGCCTTGAATCAACTACCCCTGCGTGGTATGTATTTCGAGATAAAGACCCACATGGTAATGATATGGTAATGTGGAGATTGATGGTGATGTATGGATGTCCTTAACCATGCTTGAGGAAGTAATATATCATGATGTCGGGATTGCTGGTGATGTGTGGATGTTTCTCAGTAGCACTTGAAGTGTGAGGAGGTGATGTGGGGATTGATGGTGGTGTGTGGATGTCTTCAGTAGTGCGTGAAGCATGAGGGGGGGATGTGATGATGTGGGGATTGATGGTGGTGTGTGCAGCAAGGTCAGAAGTGGCTGCAGGAAGACAAGAAGCTGCTGAAGATGGCAGAGACTGTGGACTATGATGTAGAGGGTATGTGGGGGAAAAAAGGGATTTTTTCTGATAATGGTTATTGATATACAGTGTGTTGTAGGTGATTGATATACAGTGTGTTGTAGGTGAGTTACTGCTGCCATGATCTGGATACCAAATTGTTAGTGCTTTTTTTGAAAGGATTGGTTGAGCAGTATTCTAACTTTTGTTGTTCTATACACAGTCCCCACTGTTCCACCTCCCTTCTCATGAACTGACTCATAAAATAAAACTTACAAAATAAATGATTGGTTTAGCCTCTCTCTTTCTTTCTCCCGCTTTCTCTCTTTCTCCTGCTCCCTCTCTCTCTCTCTGTGTGTGTGTGTGTGCATACAGTCATTCCGATATGTTTTGCTAAGTTCTACTCTGGACAAATGTGAAATCACATTCTGTTTATGCTCAAATACATGGCACTCATGCAGAGGTGGAAAGGAACCCTTTATATATTTTCTTCCCCAGTCAGTAAGTTGCAAATGTTTCCAGTGAAGTTTTTGGTTGGCGCTGTTTATCATATATGCACACTACACACAGGCATTCTCTGATATAACTGAGCAAAATAATATTCAGCTTCTGTTTACCAATGACCACAGATTTTTTACCTCAGTTGGGTATACACAGATTGAGACTCTGTTACAAGCACAATTGTTTTGTTAAGCTTTGGACACTTACACAAGGCGCTTCAACTTAATGAAGACATAAACAAGTCATTCTAACAAAACTCTGGTGCTGCAGGCTTGAGACTGTCTACTGATTAGACAAAACACAGTCCCATTTTCAAAGTCGGCCCTAAATTAGGGTGTGTATATTTGTTTTGATGAAACTGTCTCAATGTAGAAGACGTTGGGGAGACTGCCACTACTTTGTGATGAAAAGAATCTTCGGTAATGACAGTGAGGTGCTCAACAAGGCATGACAGGAGTTTTTTTTGTGTGTTTCAGCCTATGCCAAACAATTGGACAGTCTGCTGGCCCAGAAAATTAAAGCTCTGACTGCTCTGAAGGGTAAGATGTTTGCATATGTGTATGTTTGTGACTGAAGAGGGAAGGGGGTGTGAGTGGGGGGTGTCACATGTGAGTGTAGGAATCGGCGGGGGAGAGGGGGGGATGTGGATGAGGGATGAGGGAAAAGAGGAGGAGTGGGAGGCTGAATTGCACAGGCACAAGAGTGTTGACATGTATGAGTCCGAAATACACTAAACAGGAATCAGGGATGGAAAAAAGGCTCTCAAATCATCTTGTCATTTCCTTGTAAAATCACCTACCATTGCCCACAGAAAATCACCTACCTTTGTCATGAAAAAAATTGCGCATCATTGTCCTGTTGAAAACAGTCCACCATAGTGATATGAAAATCGCCCATCATTGCCTTATAAAAATCATTTACACTATTGTGCTGTAAAAATTACATACCACTGCACAAATGAAAATCACCAGCCAATGCTCTGTAAAAATCACCTACTATTGCCCTATGGAAATCTTCCTTTGCCTGATAAAAATCGCTTACCCATCTCCTTTTAGAATCACAAACCAGGATGAAAAAAAATCACCTGCTGTTGCCCAACAAAACGACATCCGTTGCCCTGTAAAAAGTCATAACAGTCACCTACCCACTGCTTAACAAAATTCACGAACTATTGCTGTATAGAAAATTGCCTATCATTTTAAAGATTAAAAGGTTCAAGGTTAAAATTTCTTTAGCCTATCAGCTGTAGGGACATTGAACTGTAAAATATTCACTGTGTTTAGGGCAAACCATAATGGAAGGCATAGCCCATCTCTCTCACACTGTTCTGACCGGAATCAGGTATCCATATACTGCTGGGTGGATGAAGAGGGTTTTAAGCACACACAAAAAAATCTGACCTTATAAAATTTTTTTAACTCTGCGGCTCAGCAGACATTTGACTGTGAGCTTACTTGCTTATTGCCCTATAAAAAAGATGCCTATTATTATAAAAAATCACTGTCTACTGCTGTGTGGAAATTATCTATCGTTATTAAAATCACCGATCATTATCCTATAAAATTGCCTTCTATTATAAAAATCTCTATCCACTGCCCTGTATAAACTACCTTCCATTGCCCTTTGAAAATTGCCTTCCATTATAAAAAAAAAAAATCACCTACACTTTTTCAATTAAAATTGCCTTGCATTATCAAAAATTTGTTTCTGTTGCCTTACAAAAGCTGTCAACCAGTATGAAAATCCCTAACCATTGCCCTACAAAGAAAAAAAAAAGATCATCTACCATTGATGCGTAAAAATCATACACTATTGCTGTGTCAGTACTTGCTACCATTGCTCTTAGTAGTTGTGCGTCTGTTGAATATGGCAAACCTCTTTGCCTGATTAGCACTAGGACTGATGTGAAAAAGGAATTTGCAGCCTACTTAGCACCCCTTCTGGCCTACTAATGCTCACAGTTAAATGGGTGCTGGCACTGGCATGAGGGATTGCCACAGCAAATTTAATTTTCTTGTTTGAAGTGTCCATCTCTCCGAGCAAGATTTCCTGCCAAAGAAGAAGAGCTTTTCTGCCCTGTTTGGTGGTTTGTGGACACTGTAGAATCAACGCAAAAAACTGACCTTTGAGAAAAGTTCTGCAACTCTAGTACCCTGGGGAGTTGAATTCAGTTTTCTACACCAAGATAGGCTGCCAAGCAAGGCTGGTGAACCCCATCTGCCTGCAACTTGCGAGGGCAGGAGCTTCTAGCTGCCAAACATGTTAAAAGACTTGTCAGTGCAAGTATTGTGGCTGACTGTATGCTTCAGTGATCGGCCCCCATGCCCACACGAGGACATGTTCTTGTCAAATGACCTGCCTGCCTACTCATCTGTCAAGCTGACAGATAGAGTCCATCACATCGCCCACCATTGCCTTGCAAAAATCAGGTCAACAGTGACTGTGGACATAAGCTGGTCCTTGTGTTTGTTTAATATGTTTACCCAGAACAAGTGAGGGCTTATAAAGATTGAGCGAAAAAAGAGAAAAGTAGAAAGAGTGCTTGTTAACGGAGGTAGGCAGAATGCATCTTCAATGCACCCTGAAACTTAAGCCTGGTCTGAAGGAAGGCAACTGGGCCATTGTCCAGTAGTGGTCATCATTATTTTACGCTTTCCTGGGTTGTGCTAGCACAGTGTGTCATTGTGTAGTTGTGTTATAGGGCAGCATATCATAATGTAATCATACTGTGTTGTTTTTGTTGTGTGATATATTACCAAGTGAGTGTGTCAGTTGTCATGTGTGCCATAAAGCAGTGTTATTTTGTTGCGATAGTGTGTTTTTGTTTGTGAATGTGCGCTTTAGCATCATTTGTCACGTTCATGTTGTTAAGTAAGTGTGTTATAAAGCTATGTATTATAGTGTTGTCATAGTGTATTGTGTGTGTTGTAATGCAGTCTGTCTTGTCATTATTTATTGTAGTGCGTTGATTGTTATGTGCTGTACTGTGTGGTGTAGTGTGTCTTAGTGCTTTTGTAGGTGTTGTCTGGTGTGCATTGGTTTTGTAGTGAGTTTTATTTTTTGCAGAAAAAGTGCAGAACTTCCGTCAGGAGATGCAGGAGGAAGAGACGTTGAGCAAGAACATGAAACCCAAACAGGGCCGCCGCCCCCCTCCCAAATAAGGAGACGGACTTTGGCAGCAGCAATGGCCCCACCTGGTGTGGGACCTCCCCTCATCGTGTTGCTGCTCTCTGCCATTTGTCCTTGCAGACAATGCAGCCAGCCCACCTCCTGCCTTGCAGAGCTCCTGTCACACACAAGCACACACACTTACACTGGTCATTCCATACTGTATTCAGGGGGCCTCACACACACACATACATATCAAAGGGACTGATGGGGAGGAGAGAGGAAAGAAGGGGGTATGTCTTTCATGCCTGGTCTTAACCATCTTTGTGGTATCCACTGTTCCACAGCATCATCAGCATGGGTGATAGGCCAATATATAGACTATTGCTGTTCCTGTGTGAACTCTGGGCGCCATCACTTCATCCCAAATGCAAGAACACTCTCATTCTGCCCAGTCTGTATTTGTGGAAAGAAAGCCATGGACATATACAGAGCCAGAAAACAGTGACTCATCACAAAGAGCAGGTGACATGAGCTGCAGGGATAGGTGTTTCTGTCTGAGCTATTATATAGCAGACTGATGTCATCCCAGACAAACTGCATCAGCATAGTGAAAATGCAGACAGACCGAACTGTACAGACCCATTGTAATTATAACTGATGAAAGGGATGGTTGGGAGATCCAGTGGATTGGGTGTGCAGCAGGCAGTCCACAGGGGAATCTGCTCTTCATCTTCATCTCCCTAGAACAGTCACACAGCAAGCTGTTGTCCCACCAGTTGAGCATTTGTGATGGAAGGATGTGATCAGAGTGGGTGAACACTGTCTGGATGGGAGGGAGAGGTGGGGGGAAGGTTGGATGGCAGTGCACCTCTGCCCTTGCAGGTATGTTACACCATGGAACATGTAAGATAGTGTGTGTGTGTGATAATACGTTTTAATCTGTCTCAAGGTGAAGCATTGTGCTGGATTTGTATGAAGATGATTGTGAAAAGGGAACATGTGATTTGGCCTGTCTGAATGAAGATGGTTATGCAGAGGGAGTCTGTCTGTCCGAGCTTATGTTGGCAAACAAAAATGGTGTCTGGTATTTGACAATATACTGCAGAAGCATGGTTTGTTTGGTGTGAAGTTCCATGTTTAGATATATGTTACACTAGACTGACCCTTAAATGTTGTGCAACAGAGAGGACCTCTAGAGGGAATGCGACATAGCCCCACAGTCTTGTCTGTGTCTGTCCTCCCAGGCAGGATCTCGCTGTCATGACGGTCACAGTTTGGGGGGGGGGGGGAGAGGAGGAGGGGCGGTGACACCAATGTCACACTGTACTGACAGAAACCATCTCTCTTCCTTTACAACAACAAAAAAATCCATGCATCAGTATTCTCCATCAGCACAGACCTTTGCCCATGACACCCTCCTTTAATTCATTAAAACAAACGAACAAAAATGTTAAAGCGTAGGTCACCCTTTTGTTTGGGTCTGAAGTTCTGACAGGTTTTTTTTTGGTTGTTAGTGTTTGTATGTCTTGTTATCACATGTCTCTTCATGCAAACTGTGCTGTGTTGGAGTGTAGGAGGAGAATGACACCTTATCGTGAAGTGGAGTGTGATAATCTTTAAGAACTTTAGTGTAGGACATGATGTTCCAGGACATCCTGTTGGGCCCTGCCGTCTTCCGAAGGTGTAGGGTCAGGGCAGCTGTCAGGGCGAATGCATTTGATTGTCAACACAGTGCAGTGGTGTAGGGTTTTTTGTTGTTTTTTTTAAGTTGTTTTTGTTTCAGGCACAATGTGTTTTCTGCTGTAAACCGTATCAACTGTGATTTTTCATTGCAGTCAAATGACAGATCTGCCACTGTGCAGAGAGCGCTTTCAGTTTTCTGACTGACAGACTGGAGTTAGCAGAGGACTGGGTCTGACAGGTGGTTGGTTGTATGGGAGAGGATTATCTGGAGTCAGCAGATGTTCATCAAAAGTCTGTATGGAGAAACTGGAATCCAGCTTGTTTTATTAGTTCCACTTTCAGTTTGCTACTTAAACATGTGCTACCTTGAGGGTTTTTTTTCCCCTGCTATGATCAGATCTTGATAAGAGGTGAACAATTTGAGTTCTTCACATCATAACACATACAGGATTCACAATATTTGGGTGGTTGGCTTCTGAAATTTCAACTCAATGGTGTGACAGTGACAGAAGGACTGAAATCACCCAGACTTGGTTACCCAGCAAACTTTGGTCTTACAGTTCATGTGGCATGAAGTCTAGTTGGACCTCCAACGGAAGAAGCATCGAGCGTATAATTGCTCCACAATGGTGGCCATCAGACTGGAAAAAGGAATTACTGGATGAAATGAAAGAGCCATATCAATGTCTGTGGAATAGATGAAAGAAGAGGACAGCCTGAAACTGCTGTGTACTTTGTAGTTAGAGAAACTAGAGGAATGGGAGTGCGATATGTGAAAGAAGAAAACTTACCTGTCATCTAGGAGAAGAGTCTAGTAAGACTCATTGGATTCAAACTCAGCGAAGCAGTTAACAAAATAGTAAGTTTTGAAAAGAAGTATGTTCAAGTGTTACAGCAAGACAGGCGTTTAGTGTTCACAAGTATTTAGATAAAAGGTTGAAGTTCTATAGATATTGGCCATGAGACAGAGAACTGTTTGACTGTGTCAAAGGCATGGCATTATGGAAGAAAGGGGGCACCATCCTCCTTTGGTTTTAACCTTCTCTGGACTAAATCAGGTACATTCTTACTGCTGGGTGGACAGAGGCTGTTTTCAAGCCATGAAAATCTGAACCTACAAGTGCTTCAAACTCAAGACCATCGGCTCTGTAGTCAAATGCTCTTAACCATTTGAATATGGGCCCTTCAGTAAAGTATTTAGGATTATTATCAGGTCTTGCATTTAAGATTTATTTCTGTTAGCAAAGGTCAGGGTGCTGTGTATTCTTGACCTATATTTGTATGTGAGGTGTTTGCATGCTGTCTTGCATGCACATGTGCATCTGTGATGTTTAAGTTTGCATTTTTGTTTGCATATTTCCTGATCGATCAGTTAGTATGAGAAGTGTTTGATGGTATGCTGGTAACCCGTGAAGTCTTCAGGCAAAACTTTGGGATCCCATATACATCCATGGTTTGATGCAGTTTATTTATTGTTTTCTGTTTACTTCCATCCCAGAGTAACCAAGAGAAAAAGTGTTTTGTATTTATTGCTTTTGTATGAAGTGTACATAATTCTTTTATTGCCATTCATCCGGGTTTTGTTGCTGTCAAGATTCAGTTTTCGTGAAAGGGTGGGATATATGGTGGGGGCTAAACATTGCAACATCTTCATCTATGCAGTTATTGATTCCTTGGCATGAACTGCTTTTCTACCTTCTGTTTTGTTCCTTTCCAGGTGCCTGAATGGCTAGGACACTGGATTTATACACTAGCTTTTGATTTTGTAGGTTTGTTTTGGGTTGACTTGTGCTGGACGCTAATTGGTGCGTTTGTCATGTCAGTATTAAAAGCGACACTTCTCTAAGGTCCATAGGGAAGTGGTCATTTCAGTGTAACTGAACAGTTTGCATGTGTGTGTTTGGCTTGCCTTTGATAGGATATGTGGCTTACCTTGGATAGTGTGTGTGGCTTGCCTTGGATGATGTTTGTGGCTTGCCTTGAATGGTGTGTGTGGCTTACCCAGACCTGCCAGCTGTTAGATTTTTGAGGGTACTGTGCTATGCTGCACAGTAGAATCCTAATCTACTATGTTCACAATGAAATTGCTATGCTTGGATGACAGAAATTGAGTTTTTTTTTTTCTTTCTTTTTTTAATGTTAATACCGTGATATCCTGATCAAACCAACTTCAAAGCAAGATCAAGGGAGAGCACTGGGTTCCTGACCAGGATGTTTTTCTCATACATTGGCCAGCGGCAGTTTTTGTTCCATGACACACGCTAATTGAAGCTTAGGGTCTGTTTCCCCTCTTATCATCATGAGGATACCATTCTTGGTTCACTTTCCTTAGGCCAAAATCTTGTGTTACAGTAAGACATACTGGACCAAATACCCATGTACCAATCAGTGGTCATGCAAACCATATTTTCTGCTCTCTGTGCTGACTGAACTTAAGGTGTCGCAGGGTACAACTGTGAACTGACATGTGAAAACTGTGGTGAATGTTAGTGGTGCTTCTCTTACATAGCAGTTTGCCACACTCACATAATGAAAATGCTGTATTCACAAGGCTGACACGGGATCTGCAGGTCTGCTTGTCATGGATGATGTGTGTGTTTTACCTTTGATAAAGTCTGTGCCTTGCATTGGTTAGTGTGTGTGCGGCTTGCCTTGGATAAGATGTGTGTTGCTTGCTTTGAATGGTGTGTGTATGCATGTGTGTGTGAATATGTGTGTGTATGTGTGCGTGCATATGTGTGTATGTGTGCATTTGTTGTTATTGTTACATGTGTTTGTGTATATGGTTGCTGTTATTATTATTATTATTATTGTTATTCTTGTTACTAAGTCATCTGAAGAACATTCATTTCTCTCCAACAATCTAAGGCGCATGGAGGCACATGCACACACACACACACACACACACAAATACACACATACATATATACATGTGCACGTGTGCATACACTCTCGCTCATGCATACACACATGCATATGCACTTCTGTGTGCACAATGCGTGCATGCATACACACACGCATGCGCACACACATGCACATACATACACACTCATGCTCGCATTCCACATACCTTGGCACACACACATGGACCTGTGCTCACACACCCATACACACATGTACACTTACCACACACACAAACAATGGTAATAATGGTACAGCCAATATTAAGTGGTGCCCTAGGTATGACCACTGCATTGGACTAATGCATAGATCAGACGTCAGCTAAGTGGAAGCCACAAGACCCTATGCCTAAATTCTCTCATCTTGGTCATTAATTCATTTATCCATCAGCTTTAAATCATGCGCAGTGTGGTCTCAAAACTTCGTGGATGTGGTGTATTACAGACTAGTCCGCACACAGTGACACCTCCTTGACAAACTGAAACTGTGTGTGACTTGGATGAAGTGTATGGCTTTGCCTCAGATGGATGATGTGTGTTGTTTGGCATAGATGAAATGTGTGGTGTACCATGGTGTGACAGGACAGTTTTGTTGCTTACCTTTAAAAGTGCAACTGGACAGCCGCGTAGCTTGGTGCAACAGGAGATTTATGTGGCTTTCCATGGATGATGTGTGTGTGTGGGCTTACCATGGATAAATGTGTTGCATTTGATTGTGTGACAGGACAGTTGTGCAGCTTGCCATAGATAACTGTGGGTACATCATGAGAACAGATCTCCAATTTAAAAGAGTGGAGGGGATGTAAACTTTAACACCTAGATGACAACTGTCTCTCTTTTTTTTTTCAGTTGGTGACTTTGATTCTGTGACCCTTCATTATGTGTGACCGTCCTTGTCAGTACTTTGACAATATAGTGATGCGTTATTGCGATGGAAAAATGTGTTGGAGGGTGTTTTGCCCCGAAGGAATGATGTTGAAGCCATATTAGTTGTCCTGAAAATCTCAGATTGCTTTGCTGACTGCTGTAAATGCAGAGGTAAAACTATCAACAATCCCATGCTGTGATATTTTGTGTTGAATTTTAAGTATATTTTTGAGTCATGTAGCTGGCTATACTCCAGATTTTCATTTCATTGTTTTTTTTTTATGATTTTGTATTTATCAGTGATTTTTATTTTGTGTATACAACACATGAAATCTTAACACTGTTTCTCTATAAATAAATGTAGAATGTGGTATTTTTATAGTTTGTGATTTTCTTGATTTGTTAGATGCAGCTTGTGTGTTTGATTTTGTTTTTAATCCCTCTTCTCACTTTCTTCTTTTCTCTGATGGTGGCTACTTAATTAAACAGGCAAAGAGGACTTCTCGTTCATTGTAACTATCATGAACTGTCTAGGTGACTTTCAGCAAGAGGTTATGAATGTATATATGATAGATATTCCATTTAGCTGCAGTTGATTGACCAAACATGTCTATGAACAAGCGGTAGCGGTAATATCAGCTCAAACACTTAAAGAGGATTGTGTGTCTCCCGCCCCCTTCACCCACGCCTCATCTGAGTCACCTGTGCCCTAGTCATGAGTCACTGGTGACAGCACAAGCAGAGGGAAAAAAAAAACGTTATTGGGGAAAAAATGTGGCAATGGAGGGGTGGTGGTGGTTGGTGGCTGCCCCTGCACATACACAAAGGCATAGAATTTCAGGGATTTTCCTCTGTGGGAGCACTGCATTTCGGAAGCATTGAACAAATGCATCTGATGTAACTCGTTTCCTCTCCAGTCATTAGTTGGTACTCCCTCGTTTTTTTTTTTGGGCAAGGGGCATACCTGACCCTTAAAGGACAGAACATGGGCGCTGTTGGAATCCAACTGATCACACAGTTGTAGGTGATGCAGATGGTTTTGCCTTGTACTGAACAGTTACTACCTGACAAGTATGTGACTTTTTCAATCCCATCATACAGTTTAGGGGAAATTCAACAGATGATTTCAGAAATGGCTTTAAATAGTTTGCATCCAGTTCATGCACCAGCATTGTGGTATTGACTGGTCTTAGCATGTCATTTTTATCTGACCATCCATACCATACCCATGATTGACAGTATAAAACTCATTTCTTCTTCTTCTTCTTCTTCTTCTCCTTGTCTAGACCGGGCCAAGTTGGCGTTGAAGGCTCTGAATAGTTTAGTAGCCATTTATAGATGTTATAATAATGAAAAGAAATTGACAAATTTGCAAAAGTAGCATTAGAAGAGCAGCGTCATTGTAATGTTACCAGTCATTGACAAATCACATAAGGTTGATCGCATGAACATACTGTTTTTTTTTTTGTTGTTGTTGGTTTTTTTTTGCTAAAAAAAAAAAGATTTATGAAATAACAAGCTTGAACATGCACATCATGCTCACTTGCGCATACATAAACACACCTGTGCAAGCACATGCACAAGCACACAGGGCTTTTGCTTCTCCACAAATTTGCAGAATTCAGTGAAAAGCATAATGAGAATCTGCAAGAAAAAAAATTTCCAGTGAAAAATAGGTCAGTGGAGAAGAGAATAAATGGCAATGGAATCCTCTGAGCACTGGATGCATTTCATTATGATAGCAGACAACGCTGATGTCACAAAATCTTGTGTTAACTTCTTTGTGAGAGTTGGTAGTCGCCATTCTGTCCACCAAATCAAAGGCTTTTTAGCAATGTAATGTCACACTCTGAGGTCACTGTATCAGCAAGATACTGCAAAAGCGAAAGAGGCTGACAAAAAGCTGTACAAAGTATGGGTTTGTTGTGGTTGGTACTCAGATTTGTGACAGATTGCACCATTTTGAAAACATGTTACTAATTTTTCTTCAGAGTGAAAGGTCACGTCCACCTGCCTCCAGAATTTAGTTTCAGGGACTTCTGCCTTTTTTTTATTGGGAGCTCTCAAACGCGCACAGGCACGAGCACATGCACGCATACATTCACATGTGCACACAGGTATGAATTCTTTTAACATTTGAATTACGGTTTTTTTATCCATGTGTGTGGGCCATGTTCTGTGCCATGCCACATAGGTGGCATTATTCTCAGACCATTCAGACTCCCCACTTGCACAGACACACACCAAGTCCTCTACCAATGACATTGCTGGCTTAGCTGTCTGGGAGTTGTGGCTTTGAATGCCATCAGATGGTCTTTTTTTTTTTTTCATCTTTGGTCTGCTTAGTCCACTCAAGTATTATTCAGTGTCAATGGGCATGAGTGTGAAGACCGGAACTTAACAGGCTTGATTCATCTACTAGGTAGACGAGTCTCTTAGATTGTTGCTCTGATTTCCTTTACGACGCTGTCAGTGCTTTTCTGTCATTAGTTAACATTGGTATTTAATCATAGAAAATCTTAAATACTTTTCATCAGGTTACAATTGATACCGTGCCAACTTTTGCTGCTGTTGTTATGATCAGGTGGCCAGGTAATAAGCATGCACACCTTGTCCAGAGTGGACACAACTATGTCCGCTCGGCTTATGTTTACCCATATATTTTTAATTGCATTTACATCTTTTTTTTTTTAACTCTTTGTTGTAAATGGGGATGAAAAATGAAGCAGAATGTCTTTGGCTTTCAGTACGGCATAGTGTTATTCGCCAAAATTTGGCTGCTATGTCATTGACTGTTTTCATCATTTCTTTTTTTAAGATGCAACTCTCTGTCTCCCCACCATGAGTTTGACCTTTGGCAGTCTGTTTTATATATCTGACCAAAATGGATCTCCATAATACCATGGTCGTCATCCTAATCCTCATTGGTTATGAAAAGGTTCTACTTTATTTTTATACACAGCCTTTTCTGTTCCTGACAGTCATTAGATTATTGTTTCATGCAATTTTATGTCTGTTAAGTGCTACATCTGAAAAAATGTTTTGCAGAAATTTCCCTGATCCATACATATTGAATAAGCGTTACTTTACGCCATATTTCATGTGTTTGTTTATGATCAGGTATGAAAAAAAGTATCAAATTTATGAGTCTTTCCCCCTTACTCTTGAGGTGACCGTGATTTCACTTCCCCCTAACAGTCCATGCGTGGTGTCTTCCTGTCGAAGGCTCAGCGTTCATGCCAACTGTCGGCGGGGTGAACATGCGGGCACTCCATGTCGAATGGTGGACATTAGTCGTATGGCTCCTTGACTAAGCAGATAGTGTTTTAGTGCCATCAGTATGGAGTTTCCTAGGTGGTGGCTGCATAAGTTGTATCAGAGCAGGCATCATTGCAGGCTGCAGAAGTGACTGCAGCAGCGCAGTGTCCTCTGGTAGCTTAGTTTGTAATGACCTGACATTGATAGGTCTCTGTGGAAGGTTGGTGCTGATTTTAAACAGAAAGAACTTGGATGTGTCAGGGAAGAGGTAAGGAGAGCCATTGAGAAGGCGTGGAAGCCAGGAGAGCGCAACTGTCTGTTGTCAAAAATTGCTAAATCATGGTGACAGACTAAGCGATTGTGCCCCTCAGAGTGTCACAACCCCTCCCTCCCCCAGCCTCCGAACACCATGGCTGTCTACACTGGAGAATGAGAGTGCCCTTTTTTTACAGCCATTCATCCATCCCTACCTGTTTCACCCTGAACTAACAATGACCGTGACAGTGGACATTAAAGACTGGGAAGACTGTACACTCCCTCTCCCAGCTTCTCCCCACCCCCTCTCCCCATTCAACCCTGAAACAACAATGACCATGACTGTGGACACTGAAGAATGAGCAGGTCAACCCTTCTGTACGAGCTCCTTCACCCTCGTCTCCCACTCTTTACCCCTTTCAACCCTGAACTAACAATGACCCTGACTGGAGATACTGAAGGAAGACAGACCTAGTAAATTTTCCCATCTGTAGATCGATCACACTGGCCCCTTGAATCAAGGATCTTGCCTGTGGACACTGAAGGAGCCAGGCTGAGCCCAGATGGGGGGGGGGGGGGGGGGGGGGGGGAGTTAGGGAGGGAAGGGAACTCGTCCAAGGTCACCATGACAGTAGGGTTGTAGAGGACCACCGAATCTTCAAAGTTTTCTTTGGTTAATGAGGATCAGTAAGAATGAGTGGGATTATTCTGTGGAATTCCAGTTTGGCCTGAGACAATTTGAAGGGATTTGATTAGTGGCTTCTTTCATGATCTATCCAAGTGTCAGGTAGGTTTTAGAGAGATGAACAACTGCAGTGTTGATCAGGAAATATGAGTGAGGATAAGGTGATATGTGCAGGATAAACATGGATGTTGTTCAGAGAAGGGAAAGGGGAGAAGGGACAAGGAACTGTTTACACACAGTTATTTTTTATTATTACATGCACATACCAGCCAGTTTTTAAGTTGAATTTTACAGTAATCTGACAGATTTTTTATTGAAATCTGGATGTCTTTAAAATGTATGTTCATCCGTATCTGTAGGTGTGCCTAATGTTCCTGTTTATCATTGTTTGCCTGTTATCAATTCATTTCAGTAAATGCTGTTGTAAGGGTTTGTCTACCATTCAATACAAAAGGAAACGGTGTTGAACTGAAATTGATGTTGTGACTTCTTCTGAGAAAGAATGCTTTGATGTGAGATGGTGATGTTTTGCAATGTACATATTTGATCATAATTAAATGCCACAAACAAGCAAAGGACTTCAGTTTCTTCAGACTGGATATGGACGTGCTACTGGAAGTTATTAGTATACCGTGTTTTCGTCAGAGAAATCAACGATCACCGCAGTTTGATAATCAACATGGAGAAACTTCTGCTCCAGCCTGACATCTAAAACTTCAAGAAAAAAGTTTGGAACATCATCAGAAAAATCAAAGAGAAGAACACCAACCCCTCCATCACCTGAAACTTGCTGATGCTCTGATAACTGACAAACAAGCTGTGCCAATCTGCTGGCCTCCACATTCAACAGAACTCCTCATCTTCAAATAAATCTGCAGCCTTTTTAAAGAAACAAACAAATCGGAGAAAAATCTTTGTACAATTTCACATCAGACAACTCTGAAGCCTACAATCTTCCTTTTTCGATCAATGAACTAAAATCAGCTTTGCAAACCTGCAATGATTCTGCCCCTGGTCTGGATGACAGTCATTATCAGGTTTTGAAACATCTTCCAGAAAGCTGTCTCCAGACCCTTCTTAAAGTCTATAACCATATCTGGACCACAGGGTGCTTTCCGCCCTCCTGGCGGAAAGCCCTGATCATTCCAATCCCAAAGCCTGGAAAGGACCTTACCAACCCATCAAACTATCGCCCAGTAGCTCTGACCAGCTGCCTCAGTAAGCTGATGGAAAAGATGGTCAACTCCCGTCTGATGTGGAAAATGGAAACCGATGGCCTTTTGGCCAGTGAACAGTGCGGGTTCCGGAAGTATCACTCGACAGTTGACATTTAGTCCGTCTGGAAACCACCATCCGCAACGCCTTTGTCAATAAGCAGCATGTGGTCGCTATCTTTTTCGACCTAGAAAAAGGGTATGACACCATGTGGAAATCAGGAATCCTTATGGATTTGCATAAACTTGGTTTTCGTGGTCATCTGCCTCTGTTTATCGAAAACTTTCTGGCTGATCGACAGTTCCAGGTGCGTGTTGGCATCACACACTCTCTGACATCCA
This sequence comes from Conus betulinus, assembly GCA_016801955.1. Classification (NCBI taxonomy): domain Eukaryota; kingdom Metazoa; phylum Mollusca; class Gastropoda; order Neogastropoda; family Conidae; genus Conus; species Conus betulinus. Next base: position 49,944 of record JADBJO010012225.1, read on the forward strand.
TGGGTAGGAGTTGGGTGTACCTCAGGGGAGCATCCTCTCTCCTGCCCCTTTCAGCATTAAAATCAATGACATTGTGAAATCAGTAAGCCAGGGCTCAAAGTCCTCTCTGTTCGTTGACGACTTCGCGCTGTACGCAGTTGGAGCTCTTACGCCAGCGTACAGCGTCGACTCCAACTTTGTGTCAACGAGATTCAACAGTGGGCCGAGGAAAACGGGTTTGCCTTCTCAAGTACCAAAACTCAGTTAATCCATTTCCACAATTTTCGTCAATTCTTTGCTGATCCTGAAATTCATCTGGACAAGTCCACCATTCCAGCTATAAAAGAAGCTAAATTTCTGGGGGTTATTTTTTAACAAAAACTCAACTTCCTCAGCCCACATTAAAAAAAACCTCTTGCCAGAAAGCTCTGAATATTCTGCGGGTCGTAGCACACACTGACTGGGGCGCTGATAAGAAAACTTTGCTGCACCTCTACAGAGCCTTGGTCCGTTCCAAAACTGGACTATGGTTGTGCTGTGTACGGCTCTGCAAGACCGTCTTACCTAAAACTCTTGGACCCTATCCACCATCAAGGGCTTCGTCTCTGTCTTGAAGCATTTCCGCACCACCCCTGTGTACAGCCTGTACGCAGAGGCAGGTGAACCCTCACTGTCCAACCGCAGGCTGAAACTATCTTTGAATTATTATATCAGACTGTTCTCGGAACCGGAGAACCCTGCCTATGACTGTGTCTTTGACCCTCAGTTCCAAAGCAAATTCGAAAACAACTCTAACTGTATTCCGCCGTTTGGTCTTCGTATGCAGCCTCATGCATGGAATGCAGGTCTAGACCTAGGAGTTGTGTCCGATTTTTCCAGTTTCCAGATGAGCCTCCGTGGACCTTTTTCACACCAGAGATTCGTTTTGATCTTGCAGCCTTTTCGCAAAGAATCTACCAGCTCTCTGGCATACAAGGCATTGTATGCTGACCTCTGTTCAAAATTCCCATCCTATCAGAAAATTTTCACTGACGGTTCCAAGTCTGAAGATGGAGTGGCCTGTGCAGCCTATTGCCCTGGTGCTCCTTCTCTCAATACTGTTAGAACATATTCCTTCAGATGCTTCTGTTTATTCTGCTGAACTTACAGCTCTGGTTCTGGCACTGAGGATAATCTCACAATCTAAGAAGAGGGACTTTCTTGTTCTGTCAGATTCACTGTCAGATTTGGAGCCATAGCTGGCCGCAACCTTCAGCATCCAGAACTCTTACACTTTTTTTTTAAACCTTTTACCAAGTTGAAAGTAGAGGGTTACAACATTATTCTGGCTTGGGTTCCTGGTCATGTTGGCATCGGGGGAAAAAAATGGTTGATCGTTTGGCCAAGAATGCGACAACAGAGAAACTGTCAAAAACACACCTATCCCCTGCTCAGATCTGAAACCCAAAATTAACGATTATGTCCGAGACCTCTGGCAGGAGGACTGGAATACACAGACGGATAACAAACTCTTTCAGATCCGTCCAAACCTTAAGGAGTTCCTCTCATGTACGTCTGGTGGTCGTAAAGAAGAAACAGTTCTGTGCCGGCTGCACACCGGCCATTCATATTTTACCCATTCATACCTTTTAAAGAGTGAGGAAGCTCCATGGTGCATTCCATGTCATGCGCCAAATGAAACATAATTATTTTTTTAGAATGTTGGACTTGCACGATGTGAGACACAAACATTTTACAGCGGAGTCCATGAAAATCCTGTTCAGAGATGTCCCACCTGACGTGATCTTTGGGTTTTTGAGAGGGATTAACATTTTTCATCTGATTTAAGATTTTACGGAAGAAAGATTTTTAATGAAGTTTTCTGGTGCGTTTTTAGAAGATGTATTTTAAAGATATGTGTGAAAGTTTTTTTGTGTTTTGTTTTTGGGTTTTTTTTTGTTTGTTTGTTTGTTTTTTTTTGTTTTGTTTGTTTTGTTTTTGTTGTTTTTTTTTTAATGACTTGTGAGTGTGAGTTGATTTTAACGTGGTGACAGCCCCGATGTGGCCCTTCGCGGTCGGCTGGGCTATAAGCAATATTATCTTATCTGATAATCAACAGGCAAGATATCACATATTGAAGGCAGGTCTTGTCACTGAGGAATCACCAAGCTCGGTCTTGAAGGATGTTGGGAGATCCTCCTATGGGCCAAGCACTGCCATACCAGCCGAACATTATAGCAGGTGTCACAAGATTGAGCACTTGCAGTTTTCAGGAAAAGATCGGATGGACACCACACAACCCACAGGCATTTCAACAGGCAGACATCATCTTGATCAGTCCCAGATGATCCACACACAAAATCTTGATATGTTCCCTGAAGATCCACACAAACTTTGGATGGGTCTCCCAACGATCTATATTCAAAATCTTGATAGATCCTGATGGTCAATGCACAGTTTGTCCCTGATAATTGGTGCTCAAAATGTCCAATAGGATCATAGACGAATATTGCCACATTTTGACAGATCCTCAACTGATCCATACACAAGATCTTGATAGAATTCACAAAATTCTCAAAACTGATTCCTCATTAATGAACTCAAAATCATGATAGATCCCCAAGTTATCAAAGCAATTTTTTTTTTTTTTTTTTTTTTTTTTTTTTTTTTGGGGGGGGGGGGGGGGGGGGGGGGAGAGATTGGAAATGAATCCAAGCCACGGAAATGAGATGTTACGCGCGAGATACCAACCAATAAACTGATCATATCATCAACTTGTACACAAGCGTGTCAAACCAGCAAGCTGCATATCAGACTAAATGAAGGTTTGGTGACATCAAGTTTTTCTTGTGTGTATTTTGTTTTGTTCTTCATTTTTAATTTTTTAGTGGGTCCTGCTGCCTCCAATTTTTCCCCACTTTTCTCCCCCCCCCCCCCCCCCCCCCCCCCTTTTGTTCTCCGGTTTTTGTTTAAGTGGGGCCTCCGCCCAACTATTTTTTTCCCAGTTCTCTCTCTCTCTTTTTTTTTTTTTTTTTTTTTAACCAGTCTTGCAAACACCATGCATGGGTGTCTGTATGTTCTCTTACAAATGGACATATTCTTGCTGATCTGCAAGGTGTCTGGGTTTGTTCATGTTCTAATGTGTTGTGTGCCGGCACTCTCATTCTGATAATAAGCTGCTTTTACAAAGAGAACAAATAGACTAACACAAAAGATTTGGGAAGGGGAGATATGAGGTATGTGAGTGAGTGAGTGAGAGAGAGAATTATATACATGGAGACAAAGAAAGACAAAAGCCTATAAAACTCGTATAGATAACTATGTCACCATACACTTAAGGCATGGTAATAATAGAACAAACAAGCAAGCAACAAACAAGAAACAAATATACTGTTATCCATGATAACAACCAATGCATACGTTACTAAAACAAGTATCTAATATCTCTTAGTTTATTCGAAGATTTTTTTTTTAAAGAAATAGGAGACTGCCTCTTTTCATAGATACTGATTGACATTTTTCCCAGTAATATGAGTAAATTAATGTGTAAGTATTCATCTTTAGGATATCTGGATTTATTTAAACCAGTCAGAACATCCACTGCTGTCAGTGTTATTTTATTGTTTGTTTCTACATAGATTTTGAATTCTTTTAACTCACAGAACCTTTTCACAACAAAACAGTCGAAGAATAAATGCTCTATAAAATCTGCATGAGCATTACAATAAGAGCATTCATTCTGCTACTTTCATTTTGCTAAGCATAATATTGGTAGGGTAAATCAGTGTAGGACTCTTTACGTCTTGTTTCTTTGGTGGCTTCTTCAGCTATAGACCATGCTGATTTGTCTAATTTGTATCTGAATTATATGCCAACAATGCTATTGGTGAGTCAAACACTTTATTGTTTAATAGATATCGTTTAATTTTTTTTAATCAAAGTTCTTTGCATCACAAGGAAGTGTGGATGTTTCAGGTTCACCCCACTCTTATCCACTGCACCCATTCTTGTGGGACTGAGTTGACAAGAGCATTATGCTCAAACAGTGTGCTTGCCCTGTTTTGACCTAGTATATTTTGTGCTGCTTCTAGAGACAACAGTCTTTTTATCATAGTGGATGATGTTTTTCATTTGGTCGATACCATTGTCATGTGTCAATCTTGAGAGAAAATAACTCCTTTTTGTAGTTAACCATAGATTTGTTGAACAGGAGCTGAGTATGAAAATTACTACTGTTGATTTCACTAGGCCCCATGATAGTTTAGTTATCAAGACAGGTATCCTGTCAAGGACTTCCTTTCATTTCTTTGGACCTGGCATTTAAATGAAAAACAGCGGGTCTACTGGCAATCTATCAGAAATGCCACACAGGTATGAACATTCAATTTGTATGAACTTCTTTATTGTACAGTGTCCCAAGCCAATGCAAATACTTTGCTGTTCTTTCAACTTTTTCAAAGGCCTTTCCGTAGCTAAACCTTTTCTGCCATAGAAATTCGTTTAAAAAAAGATAATTTTTTAAGTGTGTTCATTTTGTTTAAGACCATTTCTGGGATGCCAATCAATTGCATAACAGACCAACTGGCTGGCTAATCAAAAAGGTTTTTATCACCATGATCTTTCACTGGATACTGGGATCCCTCTTTTGCCACATTTTGATTAATTCTTTAATTCGATTGATTCTATCTTTCCAATTATCTTCTATATTTCTTGACAATTTATTGGCTTCAAAATGCATGCCAAGAATTCATATTTTCTTTACGGTGGTGACTGGCAAATTTTGCTCTTTTCTCTGTCTTTCCACTTCTGACACCTTCGTTTCTAACATATTTAATTTGAGACCACATATTTCCTGGAAAAAAAAGTTATATTTCTAGTGATCTGATCACATCGTTACGATCTCTAAGGAAGAAAGTGGTGTCATCTACACATAAAAGTTTCGATCTTGGAGTGTTCAACCGGGTTTGGAGGGTGCTATTTTATACCATGTGTGTTATTCAACCAGTTTTGTAGGGTGCTATTTCATATGGCATGTATTGTTCATCTTCTTCTTCTTCTTCATTCACTCAGCGAATAGGGGGGATGCCTCCAAATACGAAGGTTAGCTGCGATATAAGTCAGGCTTGCCTGATCGAATAAGCAGTGGTGGACCAAATGGCGATGTTCCAAACAGCATGGGGCGGGATCATAGGTGGCTATGTGGATCTCTAATGAAATACCCCGTTTGTCCAGTAACGGGAGCATCATGCGATCAAGAGCCGCGGTAAGAGCTCTTAGCCCTGGGGAGGAGGACACCCCAGTGAACCAACCATCTTCAGCTATAGACAAATAACTGGGAAGACTGGACTCGTCAGCCCAGTAAAGCAGCCAGTCTAGGAGACCGTTCTCTCTGATAAACCGGAGTCAGATGTGCTGGTCCTGACTTGTCAAGGTCATAACGGCAGTACAACGCATGACACACTCACATGACAGACAACCGTATTGTTCATCCAGTTCTGTAGATTGCTACTTTATACCACGTATAGAATACTACTTTGTACCAGGTGTATTGTTTAACCAGCTTTGTAGAGTACTAATTCTAACTATGCGTGTTGTTCGCATATCTGTGTAGTTCTGCTTTATGCCATGCATTGTTCAATCACCGCTACACTTTGCAACTTTTTTTTTTCTTGTGAGTAATGGTCTTCACTATAAGTTTTTTTTTGGTCTTAACTATTATATTGTTTAATCAGTACTGCAGTTTACTTCCATCCCCTGCAGTGTTATACTCTTTACTACACTAGCTTGTCTTTCGCTTTTGTATCTCTCAATCTGCTCTACTCTTTGCTGCTTATCGCGAAACTGTGCTGGGTCTACAGTCCATAGCTATTTTACAGTGTATTGTTTCACCAGCGCAACTCTTTTACACTCTTTACTAGTAGTATAAGCTTTTACTGTACTGTTTAACCTTAGGCTGTTGGACTGCTCGATCTGCACCACAGTTTTCAACTCGTCAATACATTCTTTGATCTTACACAGTTGCACTGTTCCATCAGCAATTTTTTTTTTCCTACTCCCCTTAGTGTACTGGTCTTCGCGCTGTTGCAGCGACACACCAATATAAAATGTCGGTTAGAGTACATATCTATGAGGTGCTTTTGTTCACGTTGCTCAGTGCATTCATCCCACTGACTTACTGCGCGTGCGAACATCGGCCCCGCCGTGTCTTCTATCATCCATCGAACGAGCACACCTGGGTGCCGCATGCTAATGAAACAACAGGAAAAACGACGTGTGAAGATAGGAGGCGAACCTTTCCTCTCGCTCACTGTACACATAATGGTGGTTTATCGTTGGCAAACAGCAGGGAAAAGCTGTGCTAGGGTAGGTAGTATGCTTTTCTCTCCTGTTTACTGAACACACCATAGTTTGTAGGTGGGCAGTGTACTTTTTTTTTTCTTTCCTGCTCATTGAATACACTATGGTGTGAAGGCAAGCAAATACTTTTTTTTTTCTCGTACTCGCTGAACTTGTCGTGGTGTGAAGGTAGGCTATACAGCTTTTCCTCCTGCTCACTGAATACACCATGGTGGGAAGGCAGGTGGTATAATTCCTTTTCTTCTTCTTCTTCTTCTTCTCTGTTCATTGGATACGCGGTGATGTGAAGGTAGACTATACAGCTTTTCCTCCTGCTCACTGAAAACACCATGGTGGGAAGGCAGGTGGTATACTTTTTTTTTTCTCTTCTTTTCTGTTCATTGGATACGCGGTGATGTGAAGGTAAGCTGTACACTTTTTTCGCCTGCTCAGTGAACACAGGGCTGTGAAAATAGGCAGTATACTTTTTCTTCTTCTTCCCACTGAAAACATCATGCTGTGAAAGCAGGCAGTATACTTTTTTCTTCTTCTTCCCACTGAACACATCTTGCTGTGAAAATAGGCAGTATACTTTTTCTTCTTCTTCCCACTGAACACATCATGCTGTGAAAATAGGCAGTATACTTTTTCTTCTTCTTCCCACTGAACACATGCTGTGAAAATAGGCAGTATACTTTTTCTTCTTCTTCCCACTGAACACATCATGCTGTGAAAATAGGGCAGTATACTTTTTTTCTTCTTCTTTCCACTGAACACATCATGCTGTGAAAGTAGGCAGTATACTTTCTTCTCCCACCCACTGAACACGCCATCCTGTGAAAATAGGCAGTATACTTTTTTCTCCCACCCACTGAACACACCATGCTGTGAAAAACAGGCAGTATACTTTTTTTTTTTCTCCCACCCACTGAACACACCATGCTGTGAAAACAGGGCAGTATAACTTTTTCTCCCACCCACTGAACACACCATGCTGTGAAAAAAACAGGCAGTATACTTTTTTTCTCCCACCCACTGAACATACCATGCTGTGAAAAACAGGCAGTATACTTTTATCTCTCACCCACTGAACACACCATGCTGTGAAAAACAGGCAGTATACTTTTTTTTTTCTCCCACCCACCGAACACTCCAGGGTGGAGGCAGCAGAGGACAGGTGCGCCGGACTGAACTAGCTTCCACCAACACTGCGGCTGCTGGCTGCAATGCGGACTGCGTCGTGTCATTTCAACTCGTCATCGATTGCTCTGTCCTCCCTGTCTCTGAAGAGCCGGCGTCAAGTGAGGGGGGGGGGGGGGGGGGGGATACAGGGAACAGGGTGGAGGTGCTGTGAGTCAGGGTAGACTGGGGGGTGGGGGTTGGGAGGAAGGGGTAGGGAGATATTCTTGTTTGAATGCAATACATGACTGGATACGCGACCCCGGCTTTGATCTCTCCATTGATGAAATTCAGCCATGCAGCCCAGAAAAACAAGTGACGGACGTCACTAGATTGCCAAGAAAGAGAGCAATAACAAAGGGACGTTTCACAAACAGGTGGCATGGTAACATGGTGGAACAACATACTGAGTAAAACAGTCATTCTGTAACAGGCAGACGTTACTGTGTTTCAAGAAAACATGACAATAATGGAAAGGTGTGACTACATTGCCGTAATACATGATAGTAACGGAAAGAAGCACCGCTTTGCTGGAAGACATGACAGTAACAGAAAGAAGTACCCGCATTGCAGAAGACATGACGGTAACAGAAAGAAGTACCGCATTGCCAAAAGACATGACAGTAAACAAAAGAAGTACCACATTGCTGGAAGACATGATAGTAACAGAAAGAAGTACTGCATTGCCGGAAGACATGACGGTAACAGAAAGAAGTACTGCATTGCCAGAAGGCATGACGGTAAACAGAAAGAAGTACTGCATTGCCGGAAGACTTGACGGTAACAGAAAGAAGTACTGCATTGCCGAAGACATGACGGTAACAGAAAGATATGCCGCATTGCCGGAAGACATGACAGTAAACAAAAGAAGTACCGCATTGCCAGAAGACATGACAGTAACAGAAAGAAGTACCACATTGCCAGAAGATGTATAGTAACAGAAAGAAGTACCGCATTGCTGGAAGATATGATAATAACAGAAAGAAGTACCACATTGCCAAAAGACATGACAGTAACAGAAAGAAGTACCGCATTGCCAGAAGACATGATTATGACAGAAGAACATGACCGCTTTGCCAGAATCCATGACAATAACAGTGGGACATTACTACATTGCCAGAAGACATGACAATGACAGTGGGATACTACTAACAGTGGGGACATAACTACATTGCCAGAAGACATGACAATAACAGTGGCACGTACATTACTACATTGCCAGAAGACATGACAATAACAGTGGGACATTACTATATTGCCGGAAGACATGACAATAACAGTGGGGCATTACTACCTTGCCAGAAGACATGACAATAACAGTGGTACATTACTACATTGCCAGAAGACATGACAATAACAGTGGGTCATTACTACATTGCCAGAAGACATGACAATAACAGTGGGACATTACTATATTGCCAGAAGACATGACAATAACAGAGGAACGATACTGCATTGCCAGAAGACATGACAATAACAGGTGGACATTATTTCATTGCCAGAAGATGACAATAACAGAGGGACTGTACCACATTGCCAGAAGACATGACAGTAACAGAGGGATGATACTACATTGCCAGAAGACATGACAGTAACAGAGAGATGATACTACATTGCCAGAAGGCATGACAGTAACAGAGAGATGATACTACATTGCCAGAAGACATGACAGTAACAGAGGGATGATACTACATAGCCAGAAGACATGACATTAACAGAGGGATGATACTACATTGCCAGAAGACATGACATTAACAGGGGGACGATACTACATTGTAAAACACATGCTGAAGGTTCACCGTGGGTTGCTATTGTTGTTGTTAGCGGTGGAGGTGGTGGTGGCTCTGATGATGGTGGTGGTGGTTTTGAAGGAGAGGAGCTGGAGGTGGAATGGAAGATGGGCGGGAGGGTCGGGATGCGAGGATTCATGAAGGGAACTGGTAGTAAGGCTGTGGGAGGAAAGACGGATTTAATGAACAGCTTTTTTGTTCTTTA
>JADBJO010012226.1:5000-12500 GCA_016801955.1 Conus betulinus
TTTTATTTTTCCACACGTTGTACATATTTTTTAATTTCGATGTTTTTAAGAGGACGAAAATCAGAAAGTAATACAATTCTGGTTTTATCAACTACTCTGTTGCTATGATTTAACGTGAAAATGATATAAACGACAGAAGGAGAAGAAACATGAAAATTATGAACATCTGACGGGAGACAAGCGTGAAAAAAAAAAGAGTTACGATTATATGATAATATGATTATCCCCCCCCCACCCCACCCTCCTACTCCCCCGTCCTCTATTCCGTCCTCCTGTCCACCTTGATGGCCCCCCCATTCCCACCCGCAAACCTTTCTCCTCCTCCACCCTCCCCCTGCATTATTTTCCAGTCCTACTACTAACTTGTTTCATTTTGATATACTTTAATTCCTCCGATCAACATACACTAAAGGCTAGAAAAACGACCAGGATAAGTAAATATTTACCTATCTTACCACCCATCCAACCTTCCCCTCTTGTCCCTAACACATCTCTCTCTCTCTCTGTCTCTCTCTCTCTCTCTCTCTCTCTCTCCTCTCTCTCTCTCGCACACAGAGGCACAGGGCACACACACACAACGCATACACACTCATACGCACGCTCTCTCCTCTCCTCTCTCTCTCTCTCCTCTCTCACACACACACACACACACACACACACACACACACACACACACACACACACTTTTTTTTTCCCCGTCTAATAACACTTATAGTGAATAGACGTTAAACCAAAGAACTAACTAACTAACTAAGCGTGAAAAAGTGAATGATTGGTGATAGAGAAATACTTGGAAATGACGAATGAACTGGAGGGAGAAGGGAGCATGGGGGAAAGGGAAACGATGACTGACTGACTGGAGAAGAGTGTTACAATGGTAAGTGACTAACTGGGGAAGAACATGAAAATGATGTATGACTAACTGGGGAGAGAACATGAAAATGACGTATGACTGACTGGAGAAGAACATGAAAATGATGAATGACTGCTGACTGGGAGAAGAACATGAAAATGATGTATGACTAACTGGGAAGAACATGAAAATGATGTATGACTGACTGGAGAAGAACATGAAAATGATGTATGACTAACTGGGGAAGACCATGAAAATGTGTATGACTAACTGGGGGAAGAAGAACATGAAAATGATGAATGACTGACTGGAGAAGAACATGAAAATGATGAATGACTGACTGGAGAAGAACATGAAAATGATGTATGACTAACTGGGCGAAGAACATGAAAATGATGTATGACTAACTGGGGAAGAACATGAAAATGATGAATGACTGACTGGAGAAGAACATGAAAAATGATGAATGACTGACTGGAGAAGAACATGAAAATGATGTATGACTAACTGGGGAAGAAGAACATGAAAATGACGTATGACTGACTGGAGAAGAACATGAAAAATGATGAATGACTGACGGGAGAAGAACATGAAAATGATGAATGACTGACTGGAGAAGAACAATGAAATGACGTATGACTGACTGGAGAAGAACATGAAAATGATGTATGACTGACTGGAGAAGAACATGAAAATGATGAATGACTGACTGGAGAACTGGAGAAGAACATGAAAATGATGAATGACTGACTGGGAGAAGAACATGAAAATGATGTATGACTGACTGGAGAAAGAACGTGAAAATGATGTATGACTGACTGGAGAAAGAACGTGAAAAATGATGTATGACTGACTGGAGAAGAACGTGAAAGCGACGTATGACTGACTGGAAAGAACGTGAAAGCGACGTATGACTGACTGGAGAAGAACGTGAAAGCGCGACGTATGACTGACTGGAGAAGAACGTGAAAACGACGTATGACTGACTGGAGAAGAAGAACGTGAAGCGAATGACTGACTGACTGGAGAAGAACGTGAAAGCGACGTATGACTGACTGGAGAAGAACGTGAAGCGACGTATGACTGACTGGAGAAGAACGTGAAAGCGACGTATGACTGACTGGAGAAGAACGTGAAAGCGACGTATGACTGACTGGAGAAGAACGTGAAGCGACGTATGACTGACTGGAGCAGAACGTGAAAGCGACTGATGTGTTTGACTGACTGGAGAGAACGTGAAAGCGATGTTTGACTGATGTCAGAGGAACGTGAAAATGACCGACTGGGGGAGAACGTGAACACGACGGAAATAGAGTGTGAGAATGACGAATGACGAACGGGACGTGAAGACAAAAACGAGAATGCTAAGAAACAGGGAAAATTATGAATAAATGAAGGACGGGGAAAATGAGGAAGATGAACAGTGGGATGGAAGAAGAACAAGAGAATGATGGAAAGTTGTCCGGACGAGATTACAGAACGGAAGAGGAACGTAAAGCAGATGGGGATCACAACGGGACCGTAGAAGAAGCGAAGAAAGTATGAAGGGTTAAACGTGAAGGATGAGTAATAGACAATTATAAAAGACAGCTGGGATGAGAGGACGTTATATCAATGAAGGAGAGGCGAAGAGGAGAATGTGAAAATGATGGACGGTGGAACAGAACAGTAGCACGAGAAACGTTCAGGAGAGTGATAAAGCGAGAGGAGCGTTAGCTAGACTGGTAGATTATACATGAAAATAGAACAGAGTGAGAACGATCCAGTGATGGGACAAACTGGGTAAAAATGAAACGAAAGAACAATACAATTTTTCACGAGGTGAATAGAAGAAAAGTAAAAATGATGAATAGAGGACGGGACAAGAGAGGAAGACAGGGAAAAAGCGTGCGTCGGTGTAATGGACTAAATAAAAAAGTCAGATATTGTCAGACTACTGCAATAAAGGAAGAAATAGATGAAGCGATGACGAGAATGATGACAGACGGACGCAAGTCAGGGACAGAAACGCGAAACGGACGCGATGAATAGAGAAGAACGTGAAAATAATAAGGACTAGAAGCAGCGAATGACAGACGGGATTCTAAGAATGAGAGAAGTCTTTAACAAGAGACAAGAGAACGTAAATATGACGAAGGAAGGATAGAAGGAAGGAATATGAATAACAGACACACTGCAAACAAGAAGCCGTAAAGGTTACGACTAAATGACAAGAACGAGACTTTGGTGAATGACCGAGACTTATGGTGTATGACCGACGGGACTAGAAAAATGATGAAAACGTTATGGGAGAACTAAGGTATGAGTGATGAAGGGCAGTTCAGATGAGACGGCATAAAACCGAGGATGAAGCATGTTGCCCCGATTGAAGAAGAAAATAGGCAAACGTGAAAATGATACAAGAATGGACGAAAGGAGAACTTAGGATGGATAATGATCGTGATGATAAAAGCACCAGAATCACGAATGACATGTGGGATAAAAAGAGAAAGTGGTATCTATGAACAGGAAATGAAAAAAAAAAAAAACAACAGAATGTGAGAATGATAGATAATGTATGAAAGGTAACGGGCAGAAATGTGGATGGGAAAATAACGTGAGAACGATGAAGGACGGGATAAGAAGGAAAAGAAGAACGGAGTATGAGACACTGAGCTGGATTAACGAACACCGGACAGCGTGAGAATCGTGCAGTGATGGCCAGAATAAAACAAAGGAAAACAGGGGGGTGACGAGTGTTTTTGAAACAGAGAAAAAAACAGAAGGTGCGAATGATGAATGGGAAACTGGACGAGAGAAAGGGAGATAAGGGGAAGAACGTGGGAATCATGAAGTCCATGAAAATTGGACATCATAAGAGTAATCCAAAGATGAATAGAATGATACGGGAATGAGAGAAAAATGGACGCGATCAGAAAAGAACGAGAGAAACACGAATGACAGATGAAATCAGAGAGAGAAATTGGGAATGGTGAATGACGAACGTGATGAAAAGGATGACGTGAAAATGATGAACGCTGGACGAAAGGAAAGGTGGAAATGATGATGTTGGACGAAAGGAAAGGTGACAATGATGAATGTTGGACGAGAGGAAAGATCAAAATGAATGTTGGATGAAAGGAAGGTGAAAATGATGATGGACGGAATGAATGGACGAAAGGAAAGGTGGAAATGATGAATGTTGGACTTGCAGGGAAAGTTGTAGATGATGAATATCGGACAGGGAAAAACGTCAGAATAATGCATTTTGAAAGGTAGGGGGGGGGGGGGCGTAAAGAATGATGAATGTGAACGGCAGAAAAACTGGAGAAAAATGAATGTTTGACCAGAGGAAACGTGAGAAATAACGAATGGTTGATTGTGGAAATAGTGAAAATATTCATCAATACCGGATGGAAGAAAGGGTAGACATAATGAACGTTGGACCTAGGTCAATGTGAAAATGATGATAAATGTTAAATGACGGAAACGTGAACATGAAACAATTAGGGAGTGGTGGAAAACGTGAAAATGATCAATATTTGGGCGCGGGGTGGAAGGAACGTGAAATTATGAATGTAGGGCAGGGAGAAACATGAAAATGATGAATGTTAGATTGGGGTAAAATGTGAGAATGATGAATGTTGAAGTGAAGGGGGAAACGTAAGAGTAATGAATGTAGGACAGGGGAAACACTTGAAGAGGGTAAATGTTGAGCAGGGGAAAATGTCGGGACGATGAATGGGGCGGCGGGGGGGAATGTGAGAATGATGAATGTTTGAATAGGGGAAAACATGAATGTTGAAATGTTGAACATATAGTCGGAGGGGGGAGGAGGTAGGGGGAGGAGGTGGGGGGGGGGGGGGGGGGGTCTGACAACAAATAATGCCGGATTGAGGAAAACGTAAGAATGATGAAAATTGGACCACAGGAGAAGATGAAGAAGAATGAACGATGGAGTAGGGTGAAACCTGTGACTGGTGAATACTGAATGGGAGTGTGTGTGTGTGTGTGTGTGTGTGTGTGTGCGTGCGTGCGTGCGTGCGTGCGTGCGTGCGTGCGTGCGTGCGAGCGCGCGCGTGCATGTGAGTGTGTGTGTGTGTGTGTGTGTGTGTGTAGGTGTGGTGTGTATGTAGGAAGGGGGAAGGGGGGATTGAAAATGATGAATGTTGACAGGGGGAGCCGTGAATGGTCAATGTTGGGGGGGGGGGGGGGGGGGGGGGGGGGGGGGGAACAAAAAAATGTTGAACTGGGGAGAAACAACATGGACAGGAAAGAATGACAAATATTGGACTGGGGAAACTTAGGAGGGGGGGGGGGTGGTGGTGGGGGAGGTGGTTGTGAAATGCGAGAATAGTGAATTCTTCACGGGAGGAAATTGAGAGAATGATGAATGATGGACTGAAGTGGGGGGGGGGGGGGGGGGGGGGGGGGGGGAGAACGCAGAAAAAAAATGAATAACAGATGGAAGAGTGGTGCGACGCTGATGAAGGAAGGAAGGATGAGGAAAGCGAAGGAAGAGAAGAGCGTGAGAATGATGGCCGTCATGAAACCAGGACAGCGACAACATGATTAGTGGGCACAATCAGCACACAATGTGACGGTATGAGAAGACCAGGACGCCTTAATGATGAGTAACGGACACGGTGAGACGAAGAGAGGACATTAAAAATGCCGAGTGGAAGACGAGGAACAGAACATGAGAATAGTATATGAAGAACAAGATGAGAAGAAGAGAACATGAGAATGATAACTGGGAGAGACGGAACGGCAACTGGGGGGAACGTGAGAGAAGGATGAATGATGGACGAGTGAAGGAAAGGAGAACGAAGATCAATGGATGTGGGGAGAAGACAACGTGAAACTGAAGACTGATGCTCTGGGGGGAGAAAAGGAGTTTTAGAGAATGAGTGATGGATGGGAGAAGAACAAGAGAATGATACATGGCGGGCGTGACTGGAATGGGAGAACTGGGTGGAGTTGAGTGGAGTTGAGTATGGTCTGTTCATCCTACTGTTCAATACCGCCGAAAGAGAACTAAGGGGGCAGCAATGGAAATGCTGTATCACATGTTCGGAGCAATGCAGAATAATAGGTCAGCAGTGTATAACAGGGACTGTTCGTGGCAGAAAAGAATGAAACGGTACGGGGGTGGGGGGGGGGGGGTGGGGGGACTTCAAAGGTTGGTAAAGAATAAATAGGTCATAGGTGAATTGGGACTATGGAAACATGAATAATGTACAACAGTGGGTATGGGCGGTAATGGAAGGGCTAAGCAAGTAAAGGAAGGGGGGGGGGGGGTGTGTGTGTGAAGGGCCTCTGGTTCAAATCCACAAAATACTAAAAGAAGACAACTGCAGTGGAAAACCTAAAAATTGCCAATGGACGGAGATGGAAACTGGTGGTGGTGTGTCCAATCCTCTCAGCATGTCCACATGCATGTTATACAGCGAAGTGAAGGGTCCCTGGAAATCATCAAGGAGTAAACTTGAAAAGTAAGAAGTGGAGAGAAAACTGGACTGAAAAAGTACCATAACCTGGTTTGAAACGAAATCAAGAAGGAAAGGAAAAAGAAAGTAAAATAAAGTGTTGGGGGTGAGCATCAGGAAGTCCTACGTGAACAGGAGGTGTGGAAAAGTGGGACGTTATAAACAGTCCAAAAGTGGAATCTGTCTGAACTGTATATTTTGAATCATAAGACGTAAAATATACCAGGGCCATAAGCATTTATAAAACAATACCAATTAATATCAAAGTGCCAGACTGAGAATCGAAACAGGCATGGATCTAATCCTTTGTTTTTAAAGATCAAGGTTTCTTTAATCAACATGATTCAACATAGTTGCTTCCCTATCCCCACCCTTTCCAACACCCACCCCCCCCCCCCCCCCCCCCATCAAATGGTAAGCTGAGGGTAAAGCACCCACACCGTTGTAAGACGAGTTCACATACGCCTGGGGCTTCAGGTATTGATATATTGATGTTCTATATGACCTCACAGCGAACCAGGCTCACGTGTCACTTCCCTGCATCGGATCTAGACTGAATCAGCTTCAACACTAGTTTGACGGATGCGCAAGAAATCTCAGGAACGAAATATTGTTGAACACTACCGGTAGTATCACACGCGAAGTGTTTCACGGAACGGTGACGAAGTAACGCTGAGCTGCTACACTCGGAAAGAGTGAACAGCATAAAAGCCTGCAGAACTCAGAAACAAAAGGCTCACTCAACCAGATGCAGAAACTTGGTCACTGTAAAAGAATAGAAAAGTGCACGGTGCTGACTACCTCCAGACAGGAAACGACGAATCAGAGGGGCACTAACTTGGCAGTCTACCTGTTGACCTATGGTATAGGGAGCTAAACAAAGTTAACCCCTAAGCAAAAATGTCGCGCAAGAAGTAAACATAGGGCATAAAACGTACAACGAAGAAAGGGAAGAAAACGGCCAGGACACTATGTGTATATGTGTGTGTGTGTGCGTGTGTGCGTGCGTGCGTGCGTGCGTGCGTGCGTGTGTATGTGTGTGTGTGTGTGCGTGCGCTCGCGCGCGCTCGCGCGCGTGCGTGCGTGCATGCATACGTGCCTTCGTGCGCGGCGCGCGCACGAACGCACGCGTGTTTCATAAATTTCAATTTAACACGAAAGCGTCTTTTACAAACGGCA
>JADBJO010012226.1:17500-20000 GCA_016801955.1 Conus betulinus
GTGTATAAATACATACATGTGTGTGTGTGTGTGTGTGTGTGTGTGTGTGTGTGTGTGTGTGTGTGTGTGTGTGTGTGTGTGCACGCGCGCGCGTATGCCTACGTACATGCACTCACAGATTCTATTTCAGAACCACCAGACTTTCTCCCCAGTTATTCTCCGATCCACCTTCAACACCCTCATCCTCCCTTTGAGACAGATTCCAACAAAAACAACCCTCCTTGACAGACGACCCCCGACCCCAGCACCAAAAGACCAACCCCCCTGCCAAACCCCACCCGCCATCGCACGGCGGTTCCGCCGACCCGCCCTCTCCGGGTTCTTTGGCTCCCCCCTCCTCTCCGGACCAACACAGGGTGCCAGCTCTCCAAGGTTCTAGAAGTCTGTGACCCACCCTGAGTTGGTGATGGTCATCTGACCCACACGCGTGCTTCCAGCAGTTACATGCTATCTTTTTTTTTTCACCATTAAATGTTACGATATGGTAACATTAGTTTCTCCACATAACAGGGCCATCCACGAGTCATTAGGTGTTTTCTAATACCATCTGATGCGCGCCGTTGCCAGAGTTAGCTGTGAAAGTTTTTCCCCCTCTTAATTTCCATGATTTAATTTAACTTTTTCAGTGCGCATGACAGGGCATTCACGAGTCATTAGGCGTATGTAATACCATCTGACTGCGCCATTGGCCCCTGTTAGCTAGTTTTTTAACCCCGAATTAAATAAATTAACTTTTTTTTTTAGTCTACGTAACAGGCCATTCACGAGTCATTAGGCGTATTTAGTACCATCTGACTGCGCCATTGGCCCTGTTAGCTAGTTTTTTTACCCCCCGAATTAAATAAAATTAACTTTTTTTTAGTCTACGTAACAGGGCATTCACGAGTCATTAGGCGTATTTAATACCATCTGACTGCGCCATTGGCCTTGTTAGCTGTGGAGTTTCCCCCCCCTTCTTAATTAGATAATTATTTAAAGTTCTTTTTTAGTCTACCTAACAGAGCATTCACGAGTCATTAGGCGTATTTAATACCATCTGACTGCGCCATAGGCCCTGCTAGTTGTGTAGCCCCCCACCCCCTCCCGTTTATTAAATGATTTTTCTTAGTCCACTAAACAGAGCATTCACGAGTCATTAGGCGTATTTAATACCATCTGACTGCGCAATGGCCCTGCTAGCTGTGGAGTTTTTCTCCCTTCGTGCGATGATCAATTGACATTTTTTTTTTTAGGTCCACGCAACAGGGCATTCACGAGTCATTAGGCGTGTTCAATACCATCTGACTGCGCCATTGGCCCCGTTAAGGTGGAGCGCCACCCCCCCCCCCCCCCCCCCCCTCCTCTCTCTCTCTCTCATCTGCATCCTTTATTAGGCGATATAACATTCCGCTTTCTTAATCCAAGTAATAGGGTATTCACGAGTCTTTAACCGTATTTGATACTACCTGACTTCGTTATTGGCCCTGTTAGGTGTAGGGATTTGCTTTTTCTTGCGAGCACTGTGGACCCAGAACACTCTTTGGTGGGCGGAGGATCACTTTTGTCTAGAACCAAGGAGAGAGCACCCTCTGTTGACCCCAGTCTAAAATCGAAAGAGGGGGAACACCTTGGGAGGGAAGGTGCTTGGAACCCCGTTTGATGGCATAGGGTTGATCCCGGTGCTGAGGGTTCGGGCGGACGTCCACCAAGGTGGGGTTGATTGTTGAAACTTGTCTCAAAGGGCAGGAAGTCGGGTTTGAAGATATCTCTCCCCCCCCCCCTTCCCCTCCTTCGTTATGTATGTCTGTCTGTCTGTCTCTCTTTCTTTCCTCTCTCTCTCTCCCTCGTTATGTCTGTCTGTCTGTCTGTCTGTCTCTCTCTCGTCCGTCGGTCCGTCCGTCAATCCGTCAAATCGTCCGCCCGCCCGTCCGTCCGTCCGTCCGTCCGTCCGTCTGTCTGTCTTCTGTCCCCCCCCCCCCCCCCTAATTCCTTCGTATGTCTGTATGTCTATCTCTCTTTCTTCTCTCTCTCTCTCCCTCGTTATGTCTGTCTGTCCGTCTGTCTGTCTGTCTGCCTGTCTGTCTGCTGTCTGTCTGTGTCTGTCTGTATGTCTGTGTTCTCTCTCTCTCTCTCTCTCTCTCTCTCTCTCTCTCTCTCTCTCTCTCTCCCCCCCCCCCCCCCCCCCCCCCCCCCCCCCCTCCCCCAACGTCTGTCGGTGTCTGGCTGGCTCTCCCTGTGAGTGTATGTATGTATGTGTTGTGTGTGTGTGTGTGTGTGTGTGTGTGTGTGTGTGTTTGTGTGTGTGTGTGTGTGTGTGTGTGTGTGTGTGTGTGGTGTGTTTGTGTGTATATATATATATGTGTGTGTGTGTGTGGTGTGTGGTGTGTGTGTGTGTGTGTGTGTGGTGTGTGTGTGTGTGTGAATGTGTGTGAGAGTGTGTGTGTGTATGTGTGTGTATGTGTATGTGTGTGCATGTGTGTATGTGTGTATGTGTATGTGTGTGTTTAAGTGTATGTGTGTG
>JADBJO010012226.1:25000-35000 GCA_016801955.1 Conus betulinus
ACGGACATCGAGAGAGAGGGAAAATGAGTGTGGGACATCAAGAGAAAGGATAGATGGGTGTGGACATCCTGAGAAATGAAAGGTGGGTGAGGACATTGTGAAAATGTACACACGGGCGATAAACACTGAGGAAGAAAACATGGTTGTGGACATAATCAAACAGGAAACGTTTCATCTTCCACCTTTGGAGGAAAATGAGTCAGACAAAGGGGTAAAGAAGGAAATCTTGCCTAAAAGGGATCTTAAGAGTTTGCGAGCCTGTTTCTTGTTACAAGCCACTGCTCATAAATGAAGTACCACAGTCGTTACTTTTTTTCGCCGGTAAGGACAATATGAACTCTGTGAAGTCGCTACGCTGCAAGAGAAAACAATGGATGGATTGTATTTTACATTAGAGTGAATGAACGAATTTCCAGCTGATTGATTATGGAACTGCTCGAGTGACTGACTGATCGATTTTTTTTTCTTTTTAGTTACTCGTGGATTGTTTTTCGTTTTTTTGTTTTCAGTTACTCATTTGTGGTCCATAAATCCTGACTTCTTAAAATTTCATCGACAAACAGTTTTCCTTAAACCAAGGAAGAAATGGGATTACTAATCTCGTGCTGAATTCGGCAAAGTACGTTCGCTATCAACAAACACACATATGCGTGCATACCCCCCCCCCCCCTTCCCACACATACACACACAGCTACAATACACACGCAACAACAGGAATCAAAACAGCGTAGTAAAACACAGCAAAACACACACACACACACACACACACACACACACACACCACACACACACACACACACACACCTCTGCTTCTTATTACTAATGCCGACATACATCAAACTGAATATGAAACAACAACAACGACAATAACAACCCCCTCCCCACAAAACACACGCACACACGCGCAACACACAAACACACGCTCGCGCGCGCGCACACGCAAAACACCTCTGATTCTTGTTACTAATGTCGACATATCTTGTACTGAATATGAAACAACAATGACAATAACAGCCCCCCCCCCCCCCTTCCACACACACACACACACACACACACACATACATATATATATATATATATATATATATATATATATACATACATACACGCGCGCGCGCGAGCGCTCGCGCTAACGCACACACACCTGCGCACACACACCTGCGCATGCGCGCATGCGCACATGCATACACGCTTCCACGCGTGTCGCGCGCGCCAGGCTACACACACACGACATGCATGCGTGCACACACACACACACACACACACACACACACACACACACATTATTATACACAAAACGCATGAGCGCGCCGGCATGTCTATCTTGAGTGGATAGACGTTAAATTAAAGAAGAAATAACAACAGCGAACGCGCGCACACACTCACTCACTCACACATACAAAAGCGCGCGCGCACACACGCGCGCGTGCACACAAACACGCACACACACGCCAGGTACTTCAGATGATTTTCTCCGCCCCCTCCCTCTTTTTTCACCTCTACACTATCCCACAATTCCTTTCCTCTTCAACCTGTTTCCCACTTCCATGCCATCCTCACCCCCGGTGTGTGTGTGTGTGTGGTGTGTGTGTGTGTGTGTGTTTGTGTACGCGTGTGTGCACGTGTGCGTGTGTGTGACGTGCGCACGCACGTGCGTACGTGTGAAGACGCGCGCGTCTGTACGTGTGTTGTTTTAAGCAAGCGCGCGCGTGTCTGTTTAATGACTATACTCTGATAACATCGCAAAAATTATGTTAGTTACTTGTCTACAAAGTTTGTGAACAAGACATTAATTAAACAGCACACACACACACACACACACACACACACACACACAGAGGAATGATAACTTTACCCACCGGTGTCGTTGTCAATCACTGTCAACACAGGGCGTGAGCCGACACCCAGCGATATTCACATTGACCACTGTGTTGTTGGCTGTGCCCCTTCAGCTTGAAAATACATGACAGTCCAGCCGCTTTCTCCACGGAGTGTGTAGAACTACCACTGATGCAAGCGTCAGATTAGTTCTCCTCACTGGAATGCTGAAAGGCACACATGGGTAGGCCCTACATGCAGACAGCGCCCAGCATCAATGTCGATACAAGAAGAAACTTCAGCGAAGACCACTGACGATAACCCTGTTCGGATTTTTTGGTGTCGAGATGGTGAGCGGATCTTCTCCTCCATGTTGTTCCGACCCGATGCGTCCGCATCCGGTGTGCGCGCGCCGGGACTGGTCGCTCATGCGTACACGCGGCTGGACCATTGACTACAGGCTGTAGGGGAGAGGAGGGCGAGTGTGGTCCTCTCCTCCGCCATGTTGAAGGGGGTCAGCAGCACACACACACACACACACACACACACACACGTTTCTTTACATACCAAATGCCCGTTATGTTCAACAAGCTCAGCGCGAAGTGTAAGCGATGCTGCAGCCGACGCCAGCTGTTGCGACAGCTGGCCTCTTCAAGATGGTGGAAGGAGAAAACCGGGCCAGCAGGTGACGCCAGATCGTGTGTGGTGGGCCCTGTGTCTGTGGGCGTCCAGCCTACGTCCAGTAGGATGCACGTGCCGCACGGACACTGTGACTTGCAAACCAAATTGTGAACATCGCTCATGGTTGATTCGGTTAAAATAGCCCTGTTGGAAATGCACTGCCTTGTTGTTGATATACGCAAGCAGAAGGGGGTGAGAGAGAGAGAGAGAGAGAGAGAGAGAGAGAGAGAGAGCGTGAGCGAGCGCGTGCGTGTTGTGCATTAGTTTCAGTTTCATAAAAGAGGTGTCACGGCGTGCGGACTAGTCCATATACGATACACCACATCCGCTGAATTCTGGTATCACGCTGTGTATGATTTAAAGCTGATGGATAAACGAAGTAATAATGACTAACATGAGAGAACTTAGGAAGAGGATCGCGTGGCTATGATGGTAGATGTGTGACGTATGCTTTAGCCCAACGCGCCGGTCAGACCTTGAATACCTGCCTAACATTGTCCCATTATTATCACTGTATGTGTGTGCCAGCATTGTGTGAGCGCATGAGTGTGTACATGTACGATGTGTGTGTACGCATGTGTGTGCGTGTGCATTTGTGTGTGTGAGAGTGCGTGCGCACGTGTCTGCTCATGCGCTTGTGAGTGCGCGCGCGAGCGCGCGCGCGCGCGCGCGCGCGCGCGTGTGTGTGTGTGTGTGTGTGTGTGTAGAAGTGCATATGCACGTGTGTGTGTGTGTGTGTGTGTGTGTGTGTGTGTGTGTGTGGTGTGTGTGGACCTGTGGGCTTGTGTAAACATGCTCCTGCGTGCACGTATCTGCACGTGTATGTATAGTACATGTGTGTGTGCCTCTGCATATGGGCGTAGACGGATGGGCGCGCGAGCGTTTATGTGTGTGCGTGTGTGTGCATGCGTGTGTGTGTGTGTGTGTGTGTGTGTGTGTGTGTGTGTGTGTGTGTGTGATGCACGCATGTGCATATATCTGCGCGTAAGAGCGAGTGCATACGCGCGCGCGTTAGTGTATAGGTGTCTTGTGCAAATGTGTATTTGTGTTGTGCAAATTAATAAGAGAGAAATTTGCTCTCTCTCTCTCTCTCTCTCTCTCTCTCTCTCTCTCTCTCTCTCTGTGTGTGTGGTGTGTGTTGTGTGTGTGTGTTGTGTGTGTGTGTGTGTGTGCACTTTATGCAGTTAAAGCATCTTTTACACACACACGCACACACACATGTACACACGTTTGCTTGCTTCACCGTTATGGTTTCGAAGGGAGACAACATGTATGCACAGCTAAGCAGAACACCGATGACTGACAAAAGAAAATACAAGGGTCGCCACACCATCGTCTGCCCTCGCACCCTCACTTACTACACCTGAAGCCCAAAATATGAACAAAATCATTCATGGTAAAAGGGAGTCCCCTCAATTCCCACCCCCCGCGTTTACAACCCCACCCCACACCTCCTCCTCTCCCACCCTGGACTTTCCCTCTGTCATGAAAATGTAGATGAGTCCCTATTCATCCCTCCCCCCTTTGATGAAAATTTAGATGAGTCGCTCTTCACATGCCCCCCCCCCCCCTCCCCCTCCCCCCTCCCCCTCCCCCCCCTCCCCCCCCCCCCCCCCCCCGGCTTTTTATGAAAATTTAGAAATATTTTGTTCACTTTCCCCACTCCCCTTTTCTCTGATTTTTTTTTTTTTCAAATTTGGAAGATGAATTCCCCCACCCACCCCCCCACCCCTCACGCCCATTCCATCCCTCCTCCTGCTTTTATTCAAACGTGGAGGACTCCCGTAATGGTTTTGTCGGTTACTGTCCAATGTTTTTTTAAGAGCCAGATCTTAAACGTTCATAACCATCAAAACATGCATTATTGATTTTGCAGAGGTGGTTGTTCAAACTGTACCTGCTGTATATTTTGTTGTGAAGTTTTCAACTGGTGTTAATATCTTGGATCTGTTCAATGGGTTGTAGCGTTAGGTGAGAATCCCTTAGTGTGGACGTACAACAGTTTAGTGCCATCTCTTATGGACAGACACAAAACAGACCGTTTTACTGAACTATCTAATGCTGGAAATCACATTGAAATGTTGAAAGTGTTAGTGTAGATTGTATAGCTGCTTGTCATTTAATATTATCTATGAAGGACAGATGTAAAATAAACCATTGAACTGAACTTTCTTAATTTCTGTAAATCACCGAGTTCTTGAGAGAGAGAGAGAGAGAGAGAGAGAGAGAGAGAGAGAGAGAGAGAGAGAGAGAGAGAGAGAGAGAGAGGACAAGACTGTAAAAAGATGAATATATAGATAAATGTATGAAGCAATTAAAAATAAAACTGAAAGATATCGTAGCATAGCCACGGCTTTTTGCATACATTTACGATTGATAATTGTCGTTAAACGCGAGTGCCACGCTGAGTTTTGAACCATTTAGGCATATCAGCATCTCACATGTAGATGATCTATATATGCATGCTGATGGATCTGACGTAGAAAAATAAAAAAAAGATTTAAGGAATAATAATGACGGAGTGGTGTTGTGTCCACAAGTGATGGACAACGTAAAAGGATGATAAATGTAGTCATACAAACTGGACACCATATATCTTGAATCCAAATTAGTCAGCTGAAATACTATACAATACAATTTTTTGTATACATATGGCGCGTACACTGAAGAATGTAAAATCATAGTGCTGTTTTTTTTTTTTTTTTTTTTTTTAAGAAATCGAATTCTGCTACCACCAACAAAATATACACGTACCTCCCCAAAAGGGTACAAAGTTCAAATTAAGCTTTTGTTTTCAATTTTTGTTCCGTCAGTATATCATTTGGATGCCAAAGAATATTTGCACATCATATTTCTCAAATTGACTTTTCTTATAAATTACTCATGATCATTTTTTTTACTCTCTAATCGCAAATTCTGCGTGTTGCTCAAGTAAGCTGAGCTTTCTACGTATCACCGATACACAAGTATTTTGTTCACCACGAAATTTCCGCAGAAGTTCGACTTGAAATTTATAACAATGAATAATGCCATGGTTTCTCTGGTTTTGTCACACCACCTGATCTTTTTTTTTTTTTTTTCCACAGCCTGTCAGGACTCCAAGAATAATTGTTGTTGTTGTTGTTGTTGTTTTGTTGTAGGGTCGCCAAATTGGAAAAGGTTGTGTTCCTCCAGTTATCACTGAATATGTTTTATTTGGCGTTTTAGCATCTCCTCTGGGCAGTGCTTTATGTACCCTTTTGATTAATTCTAAGTGTCGTTTTTTTAATGTGCGTGGCAGTTTGATTTTTTAGTTGAAGCCACAGGCACGCCACTGGGAGGTGGTGATGGATGTAAGGTGTGTGTGTGTGTGTGTGTGTGTGTGTGTGAACAAAAACATATTTTATTGCCATATGAAAACCAGAGGTTTTGTGGGGCACAGATGATCAAGTTCAGACATTCAGCTAAACTAAACTAATCCCAGCGTTGTCACATCTTGCAACATAACATCAGCAGCAGAAAGAAAAAGCACAGTGTGTATCAGAGTCTGATTAAATTTTCTGTCTCCAAAGAGAAAAACACACAACAGGATATACTGGGCAAGTACAGGTTGGAAGCAGTCCAATAACATGAGCTCCGAGGGTTTTGTCATTAGTCTGTGGTGGAAAATCAGTTTTTGCGATCGTTGTCATCAGGTCATAACGTTGTTGGTCAAATAATTTGGTGTGTGTGGTGTGTGTGTGTGTGTGTGTGTGTGTGTGTGTGAGTACAACTTTGAGTTAATCTGACAATAAATTGGTTTCAGTCAGTCAGTGTGTGTGTGTGTGTGTGTGTGTGTGTGTGTTCAACTGATCTGTTATCAGTTTGATATTAAGCTGTTGCTGAAATTCATATTATGCCTAAAAAAGCTTGCATGATTATAGGCCTATAGTTATTTGGAGTATTATCCTTAATGTGGCGTGTGGTGTGTACATGAATTTGACATTAAAAATAAGAATTAAGTAAAGCTAAAATTTAGAAAGAGTGGGGATTAGTTGCCGCAAGGACATTGGCAAACAAAGCATAGGACAAGACACGATGCATTTCGACCTCTTGGGTCTTCTTCAAGCAAAAAAATAGATCACATTTAACATTTAGGACAGTACAAACAAAGAATGAAGAGAGACTCACTGATGTCCATGTGGTGTGCTGTGAAGAATGGCCGCCAGAAGGAAATGACAGAGGGGATTATGGAAGAGGAAAAAGGCTGGGGGGGGGGGGGGGGGTGCGTGGAGGGAGTGGAGGAGTGAGGCGATGGGGTTGTGTGGTTAGTTTAGTGGGGTGGTGTGTGAGTAAAGCTAGCAATAGAAACTCCCCATCGTCATTTTTTTTTTTTTTTTTTTTGTTAATGAAAACCCCCGAATGATAAGGTTAGTAACGGCATTGGACCTTGATAGTGCATTTCTTTCTTTCTTTTTAGTAGGGGCGCTCCCTTTACTTTTTTCGTCATTACTTTTAAACACACGATGAATTGCGTTTTTAGTTGATTTTGTTATATTTTAGATTAATGTGTGATTCTCTCTCTCTCTCTCTCTCTCTCTCTCCCTCTCTCTCCTCTCTCTCTCTCTCTCTCTGTGTGTGTGTGTGTGTGTGTGTGTGTGTGTGTGTGAAAGGGAGTTTGTTCTTTTAAGAGCTAATAGGCCTACTCATCAGTTAGTTGATCATCAACCACAGCATGTCTACGCATCGTGATGGGTGATACGCATGCACGTGCGCGCACACACGCATGTGTGTGTGTGTGTGTGTGTGTGTGTGTGTGTTTTTCAAAAAAATGCTATACCTCAAGACTTTTACGTGGATTATCATCAGTGATTCACCAAAAATTCGTATTTGTGGTGTGTAACCACAACTGTAGCAGGCACAGCGCGTGCCTGTGGGCGCGCGCTAGGCGTTACACTTTGATCTTAGCCGACAGGCCGAGAAGCGGGAAGCGCGGGGCGGTTGGCGGCTGCCTATTGTTGACGTTGAGCCCGGAGGCGGCGGAGTCTACTAGTATGTCCCCAGCCAGTCAATAACCTCCCTATCATAGTGGGGGCGTGTCTACTGAATGCGGCCACACGCCACAATGAGGATTTTCCACCAAATCACTATGTCAGCGTTTTCAGGTCTACCACAGTTTGAGCCAACATTTCCTATTAAACTTGATGATTCATCAAGAGAACACAACCCTATCAATGTTTTGGGGGGGGGTCCACCAATGACGTCATTCACAATCATCAAATACATGACCTTTCCTCAGCTGTGACACACAGGTTATTCTTTGTTGTCATTGTCATGCTGTCGTTTTACATTGCGTTTTACTTGAATGCTGCAGAACAGCAAAGACAGCAAAAATACTAAATCGTTCTCCTTCATTAATGAAGTTGTGAGTCTAGACTTCTGTCTGTCTGTCTGTCTCTCTGTCTCTGTCTCTCTCTCTCTCTCTCTCTCTCTCTCTCTCTCTCTCTCTCTCTCTCTCTCTCTCTCAAGTGTACACCTGTGTTTGTCAATGCTTTCATGCGTGCGTGCGCGTGCGTGTCACACGTAGATGTAGAATGTGCAACAAGCAAGTCGTTGCATTTGTTGGTTTTCAGACAAGGTGAGCTGGGGACTGAACAATAGGAAAGAAGAATAAAGAAAAAAAAAAATAAGGAAGAAAAGAAAGAAAGAAAGGCACAAAGAGATTGCTGATAAACACAGAGCAGGACTGCCTGTTACGGTAGTCGTTCTACCCGCTGTTTTTCTCTCTCTCTCTCTCTCTCTCTCTCTCTCAGCGAAGGGAGACGTAAGTGAAAAGCTAAGTTCAATCACACGTTCTACAGCTTCCGCTGGTATCTAACCATGCAGCCTATTCCGCCAAATTAAACAAGTCAAGGTGAGGGTCAAAGGTTATTGTGAAGACCTCCTATCCTTCCGTCTGGTCACAACTCACCCGACACACACCTCAAGGTCTCTGGAACACCAAGTTCCAAACTTACGTTGTCACTGAGAAGGCGTGATCAATGAAAAGGAAAGACAATTCATCCAAGGGATACGACCGTGAAGTTATGTCCCTTTAACAACCTGGCGATGCGGTGAAAGTGGAGTCCTAAGCGGAAAGCGGCGATATCATCAGGCACTTGCTGTCCTGTGCGGCGCTCGGTGATGTCGTCAGGCACTTGCTGTCCTGTGCTGGCGTTCGATGATGTCGTCAGGGCACTTGCTGTCCTGTGCTGGCGCTGGGTGATGTCGTCAGGCACTTGCTGTCCTGTGCTGGCGCTCGATGATGTCGTCAGGCACTTGCTGTCCTGTGCTGGCGCTCGGTGATGTCGTCAGGCACTTGCTGTCCTGTGCTGGCGCTCGGTGATGTCGTCAGGCACTTGCTGTCCTGTGCTGGCGCTCGGTGAGGTCGTCAGGGAGTCCTGGCCTATCGGAAAGGCCTCTCCACAGAACCGTTCGAAAAGCCCAAGTGATTGAAATGACACTTTGGCAAATCGAGACGATCTTGTGGCCTTTACGGCTCTTTCCTTTATTTCAAATCTCCATCATCAGTTACACACACTCGCACATAGTTTACACACACACACACACACACACACACACACACACACACACACACACACACACATTAATTAAATCAATTAATTTCATGTTCCCATTTTCTTCATCTTCACACCCACCCACCCCCACCCCCGCCCTTTTTTAAATCCTTTTAGTTCAAGTCTTTGCCAAGTCATTACTATAATGACAGAAGAATAGTTAGCCTGCACTTGTTTTCCCCCACTACTTTTTGTTCAGCATTATATTGTTCGGTCAATCAGTAGGAGATTGCATCTCTTAGGAGATCCAAGGAAAGGTTGTTCTGCACAATTCATAGCTGCTGACAGTGCTTGGGTTATCGAACAGCAGAGCTGACCACTCAGACTGTTCCGTATCTTTTGATCTCCCTTGCATCCTTAAATGGATCCTCAAGCATAGGCTCAAAGGTTGTCCCTACATTTTATGCCGTTTGCATAATGTTTTTAGTTTTTCAGCAACTTTTTTTTCTCTCCACTCTTTCGTTTTGTTTCATTTACTACCCTTCGGTGGCTGCTCTGGGGGGTGTTGTTGGATTCTTTTTTGAACCGATGGTGGTGAGAACACCGCAGAATTGTGGATTGTAGTGTGTCTTTATCTGATGCCAAGAGCACAAACACAATCAGTTGTGTCTTCCTGATGAATCCCATCTGGTTGACGAAAAGCCTAGAAAGAGACAATACCTAGAAAGAGACAAAAGCCTAGAAAGAGACAATACCTAGAAAGAGACAATACAGATAGATCTATTTTCAAGAGGATTTCGGGAGGAATTACAATGGTTTCCTCATGCAGCTAATGAAGAGTTTACTTAATTATGACTTTTTTTTTTTAATTTTGTGTTCCCGTTTACTTCATCTTCACCCTTCCCATTTTTAAAAAAAAATTCTTTTAGTTCAAATCATTACTGTATTGACGGAAGAATAGTTAGCCTGCACTTGTTTTCCCCACT
>JADBJO010012226.1:42500-45000 GCA_016801955.1 Conus betulinus
ATAATAGTAATAATGATTTAAAAAAAAACTATGATAATGATGATGATGATGATGATGATAAGAACATATTATATATATATATATATATATATATATATATATATATATATATATATATATATGGTTTGGGTCAATCAGTGGGTGACTGCATCTCTTAGGAGATCCAAGGAAAGATTGTTCTGCACAATTCTTAGCCGCTGACAATGCTTGGGTTATTGAACAGCAGAGCTGACCACTCAGACTGTTCCATATCTTTTGATCTCACTGCATCCTTAAATGGATCCTCAAGCATAGGCTCAAAGATTGTCTCTTACATTTTATACTGTTTGCGCAATGTTTTTAGTTTTCACACCCTTTTCTCCTCTCCACACTTTCGTTTTGTTTAATTCTACTACCTTTCGCTGGCTGCTTTGGGGATGCTGTTGGATTCTTTTTCGAACCCTTGGCGGTCGGAACACCACAGAATTATGGACTGTGGTGTGTCCTCTATCTGACGCCAAGAGCAGCGACATAAGCAGCCGTGTCTCCCTGATGAGTCCGATCCAGCGGAGGAAAGGCCACGGAGCAGGCGATACATATAGATCTGCCTTCGAGAGCTAGAGGGATTGCGATAGTTTCCTCATACAGCTAGTGAAGGGTTTTCATAGGGATTGCGATAGTTTCCTCATGCAGCTAGTGAAGGGTTTTATATTTATGATGTACATTTTTTCCATTTAGTTCATCTTCAAATTTTTTTCTCCTCTCAATTTCAAATCTTTGCCAAGTCATTACTATAATGATGGAAGAATTATTAACCTGCACTTGTTTTCCCCCACTACTTAATTGTTCAGCATTTTATATGTATAATCAGACAGAGCAGGCAGCTGACCACGGCCAAGTCCACCAGCCAGTCAGTCTACAGGCTGCACAGCAAAAATCAAAAGAGTCGGCGCCTTGCTTCAGAGTCCAGTAATTATAGACTGGCACTAGGAGAGTGTTTGCAGAATGTTTTTTTGTCTGAACTTTGATTATTGGCGCCAAGATAGGGTCACGGATGAGTATGAAGGCCCGACATGTGACGTAAGCTGAGGAGAAAGTCATGTATTCGAAGATTGTGCATGATGTTATATTTCTTTTTCTTCATCTTCTCGCTTTTTTTTTTCAACTTCTTACACTGAATCTCATTTGAAATACACTTCTACAATATGGGAATCTGGCCAGTGATAGCACATTAAAACTGCTATTTTGCCTGTATAAACGGGCTATGAACTTAAACCTTCTGATATCTTCAACCCTAATTCATCCTGAAGATAAATGTTCAGGCGTATTTTCTCAAAAATCACCTATGACAAAGCAGCCATTATGTTTACGATAATGTCCCACCAGCTCTCAAAAACACAATTTTGAAGCAAATCTGACTTGCAATGTGAACAAGATTAACGTTCTGTTGCCAAGTACTGTCTTTCAAAAAAAAAAAAAAATGAAATAAACCTAACCTTCTCTGTTCCAGAGATAGTGGATTGTGACGGTTATTGAATCAGACAGATCTGTTTATTGGATTGTCATGATTACTAAATCAGACAGGTCTCCATTGTGGATTATCATGATTACTAAATCTGACAGGTCTTTGTGGATTGTCATGGTTTGCAGATCTACTGAATCAGACAGACGTGTATGACTATGACTCTCAAACCTCTTAGATTGACACAGGAAATGACAGACAAGGAACTTGATGTATGATAATTAAGGAACCACGCAATTTGGCTTAACTCATCTTTCGAGGTGAACAAGAGATGGCCATGTTAAATTGTTAAATTTAGCTGAAACCTACAAAAGAAAGACCATTCTCTTTAACTACACAAATCAGTGGCAGCAGTCCCACTGACATGCCTGAATGACACGGTCATCACACCACGTCCCTGTCCCCTCTGACACACAGCTCCTTCACTCCACATTCAACCAGTGCTGGACGGGCCTTCCCCGTGGGAACAAAGGGGAGGGTACAAGGAAAGACGGGGTGGATTGGCTGAAAGGCGGGGGCAGGGTAAGGAGAGACGAGGGGGAGGAGAGGGAGTTACCATGTGTACAGGTGATAACACTCCTTTCTCACCCACTACCCTCCCCCCCCCCCCTGCCACTTCTACCTCTTATCCTGCCTTGAGTCAAACCCTTCTACCCTCTCACCTAACTCCTTGATAGGAGGACACGCGTGATTGCACCGTGTCACTGAGCCACGTGACTCTGCTGTCGCTGGTCTGTAGTCAACATTCCCAGCCGTCAGTCTTGTTCAGACAGTGGATATGGAGAGAAGAAAAAAAGCGTCAGAGAAACTGTGTCCCAAGTGTTGAGTTCCTAGTCAAGACGTTTAATTGTGACAATGGGGTAAGTAGGCTATTTGCCAAGATATTTTTTCTATTGATTATGATGCAGTTCATGGGTTATTTTGCCGTGTGTGCTGTGAAACTTTCATACTTTGAAAGGAAAATGTAGGGAGAAGATGAATTCTGTTTGTACTCTGACT
>JADBJO010012226.1:57500-59411 GCA_016801955.1 Conus betulinus
CAGACAGTGGGACAGTGGACAGAAGAAGAAAAAATCGTCAGAGAAACTGTGTCCCAAGTGTTGAGTTCCTAAACAAAAACTTTTTTGTGAAAATGGGTAAGTACATGCCAAGATATTATTTTCTATTGATTATGGTGCAGTTCGTGGGTTATTTTGCCGTGTGCTGTGAAACGTTCATACTTGAAAGGCAAATGTAGGGAGAAGATGAATTCTGTTTGTACTGTGGAGTTGAATGATGTGAAAAAGTGGTATATCAAATCACACAGGTTGTTCTTTGATCACATTATTTAAATGGAAAATATGTTTCAATCTGATTTCAATTCTTGTATTTATATCTTGAGTAACAAAAACGACTTCTACCTTAATTTTCCCTTTTCCGTGGTTATCTTTGAGTCAGTTCGGCATTGTACCATTTCATGTCATAATCATTTCTCCTATACAGCTGTTCCATCATGTTCAGCACTGTTCCTTTCACAAAGCAATGCCCTTTATTGGGCAGAATGTGTTCACCTGTGCTTCACATCAGTCTGGAGAGATGGAGGAAACGTCAGTGCAGCGCTCCTCATTTGGCACTGTAGTCAAGGGTAATTGGGAAAATTAAGGTTAGAACATTGTACTGAACAATGATTAAATGATGGTGGGAACTGTGGTCTGTACTGTAATACTGTCAATCCCTGATTCTCAAGGCACAATCATTCTCACAAATGGGTTAGGTACCGGGTATAATGTTTTTCCGTTATCACTTTTGGAAAATACACGAATATGTATACGACATGAAATTATTGGAACGTGGAAATTGTAGTGGAAGCGAGAATAGATAAACCTGTGTGATGACATTTCTTTATTATGCTCATTATGGAGGGTTCTTCCAACTGTTTCACTCCTCGACTCTCGTGTTTCTACTATGACTGTCGCAACCTCTTCGTCTCTGTTTATGTTTGTCTGTTTGTCTGTCTGTCTGTCTGTCCGACCGTCTGCCTGTTTGTCTCTATCTGGTCTGTCTGTCTGTCTGCCAGTCTGCATCTCTCTGTTTCTGTCTCTGTCTGTGTGTGTGTCTCTTTCCTCACTAAACAGACGGTTCTCTCCTGTAGTTGTATGATGTACACGTTCGAACATTATACATAAGCAATGAAGCGGTACTTCATTTTGAATCAAAAACTTCATTGAAACACTCGCCGACTAACTTTAAGTCTCTCTATTTCCCACTTAGTCTGCCTGTCTGGTCGGGTTGTTCTCTTTTCTCTAACTTTCTCGGTCTTTTTTTTTTTTTTTCTCTTGGTGTGTGTGTGTTGTGTGGTGTGGGTGTGTGTGTGTGTTGTGGAAGGGGAGAGGGTGGGACCATCCATACTTGCACCACCCGCTTATCGCTCCTGTACTTTACGATGTGTGTGTAATGTTGTTGAAAGTTATGTTTCTGTGCATGTATGGACAGCTTGAACAAGTGTACACATGTGTTGTTCAATGCTATTCAAGCGTGCGCGTGCGTGTCACACGTAGATGTAGAATGAGCAACAAGCATTGGCCGAGGCAGAGGGAGAGGGAGACGTGACGTCATGGACCATGAACCTCTTCGCCCAGGTCACAGGACTGGGGACCCCGACCTCCCTTCCCCACTCCCAAACCCCTCCACCCCCCCACTGCCACTCCTATCTCTACACCTGCTACCAATGCTCCCCCCACCTCCACTCGTCCGGCTCCCTCTCAAGCAGTTTCTACCTCTGCACCCTCTGCCACTAGTTCCCCCACCGGAGTTTTCCTCCCAAGGTGGATCCACCCAGAGGTAGAGGCAGAGGTAGAGGGCGCTGGAGGCTTAACGCCACAGATCCCCCTGCCCCATCTCTCAGTCCCCCACTCATCTCTATGACCTCTTCCACCCCACCCCCCTCCTCTGGGCAGAGAGTGGAACAGCAG
>JADBJO010012227.1:5000-17500 GCA_016801955.1 Conus betulinus
GTTAAACTGGACCTGCCCCAAAACAGCCCCACACCTGGGGAGTTAATCTGGCACCAGCCCAGAACAGCCCTCCTGGAGTGTTAGCTTGGCCCGGTGTAACACCCCAAAAGTACTCCCCCCGCCCAGAAGTACTCCGGGGACTACTTCTGGGACAGTACCTCCCTTGGTCCCAGAAGTACTCCCCCCCTATTGACAACTTTGCAAATAAATGTTTGTTTTATGTAACTATCTTATAACGATGATTCCTTAGACAGGGGAGTACTTTTGGTACCAGTCCCAAACTGACCCCCGATCCCCCCCCCCCCCCCCCCACCTCCCTCCCTGCACCAGAATGACTCCCGGGAGTACGTCTGGGCCCAGCCAAATGTACTCCCGGAAGTAACTTTGGCGCGGCTCCAGATGTACTCCCCCTAAAGTTGATTCAGAGAATATTTCATTGTTGATTCAGATAGAATGTCCATGTATGAGTTTATGTCCATGTATGAGTTTCTAACCAGTAAGTAACAAACCTGAACACATTAATGAATGAGATATGCAAGGGGGGGGGGGGGGGGGGGGGGGGGGGGGGTGACTTCTGGACCGGCTAGAAGTACTCCCCCTAAAGTTGATTCAGACTCGTTTTTAATGTTTATTCAGATAAAATGTCCATGTATGAGTTTTTGGCCAGTAAATAACAACCCTGAACATATCAATAAAGGAGATCTGCAAGGGGGTACTTCTGGGACCAGCCGGAAAGTACTCTCCTAAAGTAGATTCAGACTGTACTTTCATGTTGATTGAGATAGAATGTCAATGAGTGAGTTTATGACCAGTAAATAACAACTGAACACACATAAAGGAGATATGCAGGGAGGTACTCTGGGACCGGCCCAGAGATATACTCTCCCTAAAGTTAATTCAGACTGATTTTCAATGTTGATTCAGTTAGACTGTCCATGTGTGAGCTTATGACCAGTAAATAACAACCCTGAACGCATTAATAAAGGAAATATTTATGCAAGGGGGGTACTTCTGGGACCGGCCCAGAAGTACTCCTCCTAAAGTTGATTCAGACTCGTTTTCAATGTTGATTCAGATAGAATGTCCATGTGTGAGTTTATGACCATAAATATAACAACCCTGAACACATTAATAAGGAGATATGCAAGGGGGGTACTTCTGGGACCGGCCCAGAAGTACTCCCCCTAAAGTTGATTCAGACTCGTTTCAATGTTGATTCAGGTAGAATGTCATGATTCAGGTAGAATGTCCATGTATGAGTTTATAACCAGTA
Organism: Conus betulinus; assembly: GCA_016801955.1. NCBI lineage: Eukaryota > Metazoa > Mollusca > Gastropoda > Neogastropoda > Conidae > Conus > Conus betulinus. Next base: position 6,274 of record JADBJO010012227.1, read on the forward strand.
AATAATAACCCTAAACACATTAATAAAGGATGTATGCAAGGGGGGGGTACTTCTGGGAAAGACCTTTGTTCCAAATGAACGCTTCACGTTCAGCTGAATTAATTTTTACACTAGAGTTTAGCTTCATAGTCCCACCCCGTCCCCCCCCCCCCCCCCCCCTTCACATCTTTCCCACCCTCCAAACCCCCCAGCCACCCCCAAACAAAACTACATATTACCGCACTGTTGATACCGTTTGCAGAGGGAGGGGCGGGTGAGGAGGGGGAGGCGGGGAGGGGGGGGGGGGGCGGGGAGACGGGATTTACACAGACATTCTGTCACTCTCATACACACACCGAAACGCAGACAATTGTGCGTGCGCGTGCGCGTGCGCGCGCGCGCGCGCGCACACACACACACACACACACACACACACGTATGCATGCATGTGCGTAACCGTTCCCCCTCCACACACACACACACACACACACACACACACACACACAACCACCACCACACCACCACCTCCACCGCCTTACCTGAAAGGCATGCCGTCATGGTTCTCCCAGTGGGATCTCAGGGAGCCTCCGGCATCGCCGTGGTAGTTGCCGATGTGCAGGCGGTACAGGCCCTTCTCGTTGTTGATGCGGAAGCTGTCGTACTCCGCGAAGTAAGTCCTGTCCTCCCAGTCCGTAAGCTCTATTCGCAGCGTGGTGGGCTCTGCCCAAAGAGAGAATGACAGCCGCAATAGTAGCCTGTTATACGCAGCCACATTCGCTCAAGGGTAGATGGTAATTTTTAGGAGACAGCGATGATTTTGGTGTCGTGCCTTGCTGTAGAAGGGGAAAACCAACAAACAATCACAAAAACAAGGAGGGGGGCACGGACGGGTGGGGGGGGGGGGGGGGGGGGGGGGGGGGGGGGGGTGGGAGAGAGAGAGAGAGAGAGAGAGAGGAGAGGGGAGAGGAGAGGGGGGGAGGGAGGAGGGACATCAGACGTAGTATCAGTTTGTATGTATATATCAAAGACTATCTTTTGGGCTAGAAACTGGTAGAAACAAAATGGCACCTTCTACTTTGAATGAAACTTAAGGTGAAAGACCTAGCGATGCGAGTCGTGTCTGATGCTGGCGTTGTACTGCATGGTATACTGTTTCACTAACAGACAAGGAGCGGCACGTGGATGAGGGGGAGGAAGAAAGGAAAGGGAAAAAAGACGTACTTCTGTTCACTGTGTTGCTATCCACCTTCCGTTTAGTTTCAGTGGCAAGATACCAATCTTTCCCAACGCGGTTAGGAGAGGACACGTCTTCAAAAAGTCCAACCCGTGGAGTCAGTCAATGTGTTACACATTCTTTGTATAACACATTACTTTCCAATGTTATTTTTAGAATCATGAAACTTTATTCAAACAAAAACAACGTTTATTTATCATTACAGTTTTGGGGTGGGGTGGGGGTGGAGGTGTGGAGTGGGGTGGAGGTTCCAGAATGGCTTCAAAATGTAAATGGGAATGCCATGGGGGATCAAGATGTGGTAAGTAACCGTCGATGGTTCTACCGATGTTCATCTTATTATTATAGAGAGTATTGGTGAAAGTCTACAATGATCAGTTATGAGCGACAACACTCACAGAGATGTCAGCCCTGATGTGGCCCTTTGCGGTCGGCTGGGCTCTAAGCAACATTTATCTTATCTTCACATAGATGTATGCATAGCAAGCTACGCCTACTACTGGACTGTGTTTTGCACAGCATTTTAATTGCAGGATATTGTATTGCGTTACACTGTATTTGTAATGCACTGTGCTGTTGTTTTGCATTGTGTTCATCGCTCTGCGTCGCGTACGGTTGTAAATGAATTGCTGTGTAGCGTACATGTATCGCATTTCATTGCAATGGCACATATTGCATTGCATTGCATTGCACATATGTTATATTTGTTGTGTTTTCATGCAGCGTTCTTTCATATTGAAGAAAAAAATACGGCATTGCATGGTATTGAACTGCCATTGTTTCTGGTCAACCCACATTTGTTAATGTCAAAGACCGGCAGCTTTCCATGTGAAGATCAGACGTCAGCGATGCAATAGCCAACTCAAATTTGTCCTTTTTGAACACCTCCCTTTTTTCTTCTCACTCACTGTAGAGTTTTGATTTCCAATTAAAGGGAAATATTTGCCACATACTTTAGCTAGATACACTCCCCCCTGCACCTGCTCCTGGCCCTGCTCCTGCTCCTGGCCCTGCTCCTGCACCTGCTCCTGGCCCCTGCTGCTGATCCTACCGTTGGTCCTGCTGCGCCTGTCGTGCACCCTGCTGCTGTGCCTGCTGTTCCACCGAGACATGCTTCTGCTCCTCCCATGCCTGTGCCGGAGACCCGCCTGGCTGGTGGACATTATTCCACTCCGATTGGCCAATATGCAAATGGCAGGACCAAGTTCCGGGATTGTTTTGTGTGTGCAGCACAGGCTGTACCCCAGCATGGTATTGCGAGGCGATGCCAGACACCAAACTGGTGTGAGAAGTGTGGGAAATCCCTCTGTGTGGACAAGTTAGCCTGGAAGAAGGACACAACTTGCTTCCAGGTGTACCACACAATCAAAAACTATGCTGACTATTGAATACATGTGTAAAACTGTTTTGTTTCGTTTCACGGGATATTCGTCTGCGTGGAGAGCAACTTTGGTGTGTACATAACATGTGCTATTTGTCCTGTTTTCTTGTCAGTGATGTAAAAGCTGTATGTACTTGTTTTGTCTTGATATGTGTTGTGTGTCTGTGAACAAAAACCATTCTTTGAACCGGCCTGTTCATGATCATGTGAAGTGACAGTCCTGCGTACTATAGAATTATGATGCAAAAAAGGAGTAATTTATACCCCCCATCTAAATCAACTATTTTTCACAGGAAAGACTTGAAACATTGCACTGTAGTGTATCAACATGTGTACAATAAACCCTGAAATTTCCTTTACTTGTGTCGGGTATCTTTTTTGTTATGAATTTTTTGTTACTAATCAACACAAACGGCCAGTATACAGAGATACGCATAGTAAGAATTGCCCAGTAGGGGTTGAGTTAAATATCATTATTACTTTTTTTGTTCCTTTTCAATTATTATCATTACCGTTTTGTTTCAAATTGTGTGTTTATGAGACAGTTCTATGCAAAGTCAGCATCAAAAGCACTTTACTAAATAAAGACTGAGGTGCAAGCATTTATGATCATGGTACTTACATTCGAAACGAAAAAGAAAAAAAATGAAGAAAAAGACTACATGGAGAGAATGAAGCAATGATTTCATTTAAGGATGTTAGACAACAATACGCATACATACACACACGCACATTATTATAATCACTGTTATTATTTATTGTGATCTACTGTTCTAGTCATCAAAAAACAGATCCAAACTGTGGACAAGTTCTGCTATTTGGGCAGCTCTACATGCAGCAAGGGATCCCTGGATGCAGAAGTGATGTTGCGCATCTCAAAGGCCAGCTCTGCCTTCGGCAGACTCTCAATAACATCAAACTGCGCACAAAGGTCGCCTTGTACAGAGCTGTGGTTCTGAGTGCTTTCCTCTACTGTTGTAAGACTTGGACCATGTACCACCGGCACATGCAACAACTCGAACAGTTCCATCAACGATGCTTGCACAAGATCCGCAGCATCAAATGGCGAGACAAAGTGTCCAACCTACGGGTCCTGAAGAAGTTTGGCCTACCCAGCATTGAATGCATATTCATCAAAAGCCAGCGCACAATTGACAGTACACGTTGTCCGTGTGGAGGACAGCAGAATTCCAAAGATGTTGCTCTATGGACAACCGAAAGAAGGACAACGTGACCAAGGAAGGCTTGTCAAGAGATGCAAAGACACCTCGAAGGCCAGCATCAGAAGCTGCAACAGCAACACTGCTTCCTGGGAAGATGTCGCCCTTGACAGAACACAGTGGGAGCAACGGTGTGTGATGGAATCTCCCGTCGTGTCCGACGGATGAGTAGGCAGGCAGGGTCATCCGCTGATGTGGGTCCTCATGTGGGAATGAAGACCAATTCCTGAGGCACAAAGTCGTCCACAGACGCTGCATGAAACGGAGTCCTGCAAAAGATGGGCCCCGTTTTCTCCGATTCCTCTTTTCCTGGATGGCGGCTGCTCTGCTGCGCTCGAATGTCTTTGTGTCCTGGGTACACCGTTGCCTTTACTGTGTTCTGTTTGAAAATTCTGGTGACACCTCCCCCCTCTCCTTCTTCTCCCTCCTCTTTTGCTTAAAAAAAACAAAACAAAACAAACAAACAAAAAAACTGCATCCTCTCACATCCTTAAACTCAGTCATCAACACATTTTCTTTCCACCCATCTACCCTCGCAACTCCTACCTCTCCTCCATCCTCCTCACCTCCCGGGGATTGAAATATCTCTTTACGGAACCGATCATAGTAAAACACAGTCGGAGTCACAGAAACTGGACATGAGGAAGGGGAAAAAAAACCGGTGGGAGTGTGTGTGTGTGTGTGTGTGTGGGGGGGGGGGGGGGGGGGCGGACGGGGAGGGGGGTGTAGGGGGGGGGGGGCTGGTAGGAGAAAGAACGTATTGATTGTTGGAGTAAAAATGTCGGCGGAAGGATCTGCGCGGAAGTATCTTTGTCGCAAGTAGGGGTCCTGTGTGCAGTGCGGAGTTGCTTAAATGACAGGATGGAAACTGACAAGTACGTCGGAGAGAGAGAGAGAGAGAGAGACAGAGAGACAGAGACAGAGACAGAGAGACAGACAGAGACAGACAGAGAGAGAGACAGAGAGAGAGAGACATATGGCAGATAGAGACAGGGAGACAGAGAGACAGAGAGAGAGAGACGACGGAGAGAGAGAGAGAGAGAGAGAGAGAGAGAGAGAGAGAGAGAGAGAGAGAGTTTGTGTATTTGGGAGAGCTGTTTAGCGGTGCCCCCCAAATGAAATCTGCCACTGGTTAATTCCAGTTTACTCGTCTTCTTGCTTTAGGTTTTGAGAAACTGAAGCATGACAATACCTATAATAGCCATGAATCAGATTCAAGAGTCATAATGTTTATAGCTCTGCCGACTGCAAGGTAGTACCATATTAGAGCAGTTATCAACTCAAAACCGATTCCACATATGCGTGTCAGAAAATGTCCATTCCCGAATGCGAGAGGAGCCCGTAGCCCAATGGTTAGAGCGTTTGCTGCGGAGCTGACGGATGGGAGTTCGAACCACATGTGAGATGGGACTTTTCGGTTTGAAAACCCTCTCTGCCCACCCAGCAGTCAACGGGTACCTGATTCAGTTCACGGAAGGTTAAAGGCAGCAGAAGGAGAGGGATGGGCTCCGCCTTCCGTCATGCCGTGCCCTAGACACGGTGAGCCTCTGACATTTCACTGCACCCCACAGAGAACAGGCAATGGCATTTTTATTATCATCATTTTTTTTTAAAACATGATCAAACCGCTTAAAACCAGAATGTACAAAAAAGTATAAAGAAACAAATTTCATGTAAAAATTTCCCCTCTTCTATGAACTAAAGAAAAGGAATCTGGTAAATTTTTCTTTCTTTTTTTAATCTCTGGACGTGTTTTTCATGAAGTATGATGTGAAGTATGTAATTCTGACATCATGTATATCTCAACACTCTATAAGATCATGTTTCATTGTGAGCGACTCTTCCCCCCCCCCCCATCCCTCCACACCCACCTCTCTCTCTCTCTCTCTCTCTCTCTCTGTTCCATACCTTTCTGTCTTGAATCTCTCTCTCTCTCTCTCTCTCTCTCTCTCTCTCTCTCTCTCTCTCTCTCTCTCTCTCTCTCTCTCTCTCTCCATGGAGCTTTCTCTCATTTTCAGAGATATGGAGCGAACGCCAAAGTATGACCTGAGTGTAGTCGTCACAAAGCTGTTCCTTCTCTGCTGTTACCAGAACGTCATGAAGAGACTGTGTTCGTCTGCTGATCTGTGTTACGACCATTTAAAGGTGAAAATCAACCATGGACTGGAGGGGTGTGGGGCTGGGAGGCAGGGGCGGGGGGGGAGATAAATATGACAAGCGTTACGGTTATCACAGTGATTGTAGCTGTTGTTTCGATTGATGGCACAACCACTAGTGTAGTCACCACAAGTGCAAACAGACACACACACACACACACACACACACACACACACACACACACACACACACACACACACATACATGCTGAGAAAGAGAGGGAGAGAGAGAGAGGGGGGGGGGGGGAGGGAGGGAGGGAGAGAGAGAGAGAGGGGGGGGGATCCTCTTGTTCTCATTAGTACTTATCTTTTATTTAAATGCGACAGAACGCGTGCGCGCGTGAGTGCGTGCGTGCGTGCGTGCGTGTGTGCGTGCACGCGCGCGCGCTCATGTGTGTGTGTGTGGTGTGTGTGTGTGTGTGTGTGTGTGTGTGCACGTGCGCACGCCTGTATGTGTGTGTGTGTGTTTGTGTCTGCGCTCTGTCTCTCTCTCGCTCTCTCTCTCTCATCTCTCTCTCTCTCTCTCTCTCTCTCCCTCTCTCTCTCTCTCTCTCTCCTCTCTCTCTTCCACCTTTCCTCTCGCCTTATGTATGTAGTTATAACATTGAGAACGTATAGGCGGCATAGGAAGATGGGGCAGCTGCGGTGGGTTGGGAAAGGAGGAGGGGGTGGGAGGGAGGAAGGGGTTGGAGGGGAAGTGTGACAGGAAGATACGAATGGAGGGGCCCGGCACTTTGTTATTATTTTTCACAAATGTGAAAAGAACTGAAAGATAACCTGACAAAAAAAAAAAGAAAAAAAAAAAACTTCAGCCAGTCAGTATTTTCACATTTTGATATCAGTATGGCTGCATTGCAGACAACGTTTTACGATTTTATCCTGGTTGTAATTTTGGCGGATGGGGAAGGGACAAGGGGTTAACTTTTATTTTTCTTTATCCTTTAGACGTCATTGCCGTCAAACTACGGAACAAATAATTATCAAGTAGAAAGCTCATGTTCAAAAAAAAAAAAAAAAAAAAAAAAAAAAAAAAAAAAGACGATATGATTATTGATAAATGGATGTTCTCATCTTTTAAATTACCCGTGAATGAGAGAAAAACTGACGTCTATTTCTTTCTTTCACGCTGTTAATTCTAGTCGCAATGGACCAGGCCCATTAAGCCTGAGTCTTTCAAAAGAGATTTACAGGTCATTGCTTCCAAGTAGCATTATATATATTAAAAAAAAAAAAAAAAAAAAAAAAAAAAAAAAAAAAAAAGTCGGTGAAAAGACGAAATTGGCCTCCGGAATCGATCCCAATCAAAGACGTCAGCTGCAGATGAACTGGAAGAATTAGGAGAGAATAAAACGATGAGAAAAATAAATAAAAAAATGGGCAGGTGGATGGGGTGCGGGTGGGGGAGATAGAAAGCTGATGGGGAAAGTAATCGAGATTGAGAAACACAGAAAAGACGTGAGTAGGCTTAGTATTGATTTTGTCACCATGGTTTGAGCGGAAGGATCTCAGCGGAAGTATCACAGCGGAGCGTGTCTGCCTGGGATGGTGAAGGTGACAAGGGAGGAAACTGAGTAAGTTCTTTCAATGACCCCAAGTCTGAACTGTCCCCAAGGAAAGGAATTTTCTTATTTTTCTTTCTTTCTTTTCTTTCTTTCTTTCTTTCTTTTTTTTTTTTTCTTTTTTTTTTTTCTTTTTTTTTTCTTCTTTTTTTTTTTTTGAATGGGGTAAAACCAGAAAGACAGACATGACGTGAAAACGTTATAAACGGTACTAACGATTACTTTAATCTGGATATTTAAACAGATTCATAATAATAACTGTAGCAGTCCTACTCCTACGACTACTGCTGCTGCTGCTCCGATTGTATTACTACTACTACTACTGCTACTGCTGCTATTGTCGTGCAATTATTTGCAGTTCTCAGCTGCAAAAATCATTAGTTGCTGCAGCTACTGTATGAGTTGTTAAGACGCTGTCAGTGTTGTCAATGATACTGCCGCTATCATCACCACCAGTACCACCTTCACTTCACTGCAACTGTCAGCATGTGTGTGTATGTATGTATGTATGTATGTATGTATGTATGTATGTATGCATGTATGTATGGATGGATGGATGGATGGATGTATGCATGCATGCATGTATGTATGTATGTATGCATGTATGCATGCATGCATGCATGCATGTATGCATGCATGTATGTATGTATGCATGTATGTATGTATGTATGTATGTATGAAATAAATATGTATGCAGTGATGCCTCCTTGTATGTATGTATGAACGTATGCACGCTGTGACGCCGCCTTGATGAAACTGAAACTGTATGCATGCATGTATGCATGTATGCATGTATGTATGTATGTATGTATGTATGTATGTATGCATGCATGTATGTATGTATGTATGTACGCGTGTATGCATGTATGTATGCATTATGTATGTATGTATGTATCTACCTGTACTACACACACACACACACACACACACACACACACACACTCACACACACACACACACACACACACACACACACACACATGACGCAGGGCCGGATCAGTTCTATAAAGGGTGGGGGCTTCCAAAAAGGGTCTGGGAGTCCTGTCCCAGAGGCAGTAGAGGCAAGCATGTAAAAAAAAAAAGAAGTCATTTTGCCACTTCAGGCAGGAGGGAGGAGGGTCCAGAAACCTGCTCCCCCCCTCCCCCCTCCCCCCCCCCCCCCCCCCCCCCGCGTGCCCAGCCCGTATCCCCTACCCTTCTCGTGTAACTCTGTAACTGCTATTAAATCGAGTCAGGCCGTCTCAGAAGACAATTCATTGTTCAAAGTCTGTATAGACGTACACTCGCTGTATCAAACATTGTCAGCTGGACGAATGATTCTTGGAGTCTTGTTTCCTTAACATTCATTTATTGTGTACTAAGAGCCCCGTCCGTCCAGCTTACAAACAGACAGACAGCTGAAAAAAAACCAAAAAAAACCTGTTGTTCACTACTCCATCTCTCTGATCTCTTTCCACACATACCTGCGTTCACGCAGTCTCCCGGTCTGTCGCTGATATCGTCTCAGATTTGTTCCAGAGTTCCTCCTCACTCAGGTTCCAGAACCCTCAGTCATCGCTCGGCTATCTGCAGGTGACTTCCACGTAGACTCACCTCCGACCTTACGTGTAGAATCGTCTCCTCTTACTGAGTACGATTCTAGCACATGCTCCCAGGCACACTCACAGCACGATACCGAACTCTAAGTTCAAACATGCATTTATTCCGTTCCAGCTTCTACCTCCTTCTTCCTCATCCCTTTACTCTCCAACTCTCACTCTCATTCTCTGACCTTACTCTCTAACTAAAATGTCTTTACTACAAACACATACAATACACTACATTCCCTTTCTTCCTTCAGACTGAAACATGACCAAACAGGTAATCTCTATTTACAACATTAAAATCAACACATAATACTAACTTAGCCCACCACATAGTCATTCAGTTTCTCTGGCATGCGGGTCACTCGACCTGACCTTCTAGCTTCAGGTTCAGAGTTTGTGTTATCCGACTTTCTGGCTTCAGTGCTGGTTGTTCTGTGGAGGGTGTGTGACTGATGTCCTGTGTGTGACTTATGTCCTGTTCCTCATCCTGTCGAATGTAGGGTTTGGTGTGCGCAAGGTTCCGCCTGTACCTAACCCCTGCTGGAGATTGTACAGTGACCTGTGTGTTTGTCTTTTCCACCACTCTGTATGGTTCTGGGTCAAACTGTGTGGTCAGTTTGTTCTGTCTGTGCTGCTGAACCAACACTTCATCACCTACACTGACTTCCGAGTTCCGCGCATGGCGCTTCATGTCTGCATATTCTTTCCTCTGTTCTTTTTTCACCTGATCTCTATCTCTGATTGCTTCATCGAGCGAGGCTCGTGTGTTCGAATCTACCTCAGGCAATTTGGTTCGAATCTTCCGCTTGAACAACAGTTCAGCAGGACTGATGCCAGTGGTTTGATGCGGAGTGCTGCGGTATGCCAGTAGGAATGCATTCAGCTTTTTTTTTCCAGTCTTTCCTTTGTGCATGTGCTATTTTGATAACCTTCAAAAGTGTTCTGTTCTGACGTTCAACTTCGCCGTTGGCTTGCGGCCAAAGCGGTGTTGTGTGCCTGTGTTCAATGTTGTTTGTCTGCATGAATGCTTCAAACTCTTCTGAAACGAACTGTGGTCCATTGTCTGATGTTACAGACGTTGGCAAACCATGTGTTGCAAACATTCCCTCCATCGCTTGCACAATGTGCTTGGTTTGTGTGGCCCCGAGAATTGCAATCTCAAAGAATCGACTATAGTAGTCCACCACAACAAGTATGGTCTCTCCTGTTGGGAGTGGTCCAAGAAGATCAATAGCAAGATCTTGCCATGGGCCCTCTGGAAATTTCCTAACACTAACTGGTTCAGGTGGGGATGGTTGGCTAACAATCTGACAACATGACATGCTGCTGACAATGTGTTCTGTTTCCCTATCCATCCCTGGCCACCATACTTTTGTTCTCACCTTTCTTTTGTTTTCACTATTCCCTGGTGCCCTTCATGGGCGATATGTATCACCCTTTTTCTCAGTTTGCTTGGCACAACAATTCTGTTCCCTCTAAGAACAATCTTTCCCCAACATGACAACTCTGCTCTCAGCACTTTGAAGGTTTGTTTGGGCAATCATTCCAGTTGTCAGTTTGGATGCACTGCCTCAACGCAGTCATCATCTCCGGGTCTGTATCTGCCACACTTTCAATTTCCTGCAGTGTCATGGCAGATGGAACAGCAGCGTTTGCAACAAAACAAACATATTCTTCTGCTGAGCTATGGGCAGTCCCATCGCCGTATGTGCGTGCTCTGTTTTCGTCACTGCTGACAAGACGTGACAGTGGATCAGCAATGTTCTGTGATCCAGGTCTGTATTGAACGGTGAAGTGGTAGTTCTGTAACCTAAGGACCCACCGTTCAATGCGTGCAGATGGCTTTGATCTCTTTGAGTAAATGTATTCAAGAGGTTTGTGATCTGTCTCCAAGACAAAGTCTATGCCAAACAAATACTGATGAAACCTCTCACACGCCCACACAAGCGCTAACGCCCTCTTTCTCAGTCTGTGAGTAGCGCCGTTTCAACGCTAGTGAGTCGTCTGCTCGCGTAGTAGACTGCGCGGCGGATTCCTTTCTTTGTCTGCACCAGCACCAGTACCGCGCCTAGTCCAACTGGGCTCGCATCAGCGATGACGCGCGTTTCAGCT
>JADBJO010012227.1:22500-23746 GCA_016801955.1 Conus betulinus
GCTCCGCTGTTCATTACGACGTGCTCTCCTAGAACCTCTAGCGCCAGTTCACTGCTGCCCATATGGCATAGAAACTTTTTGTCTTTTTTTTTTTTTTTTTTTCTTTCTTTTATTTTGTATCATTTAAAAGAAACCGTAACCTTTCATACAGAGGGGGTTGGATTAGCGTTAAGATTTGATTGAGGCGAGGTTACGGTCAGGTTCTGGGTTAGGGGTCGGGTCCTGCATCCCGAAGCTGCAATGACTCTCGTTTTTTTTTCCCTGTTCAAAACTGTCGATCTCGGGTGGACATCCTTTGGTCAGAGTTCGGTTTTATATAGCAAAGGTCAAAATAGTAACAAGGCAGTCTGAATAAAGGAAGATCACTCTAGCTGTGTGTGTGAAAGAAAATGATGTGAAAAAAAAAGATGATTTTATCCTGGAATTTGGGTCAGCAAAATAGTTCAATGCCATATGTAAGCAAAGACAGAAGAATTACGCATGGCCTCTGGACTGGTTATGTTTCCACGGCATTGGCAGAGCACAAGGGTTTGGGAGTAAAAAGTTTAGCAGACGTTAGAAAAAATGGGGTCATGTGGCTTGTGCTAAAAAACAAAACAAAACAAAACAAAAAACAAACGGACATTGGAACTGTGTCCGTGTCAGGCACAGTATGGGTCAAAGATAAATGTGTTTTGGTAATGGCTGATCTTCTGACAAAAGGCAGGTGCAGCTTTGAGTGTAACAAAGAAAAAAAAGCTTTCTGGGCCTAAACTGTAACCGTGGAATCGTACCGTTACAGTTAGTGGAGAGAAGGGGAGACCACAAAGTAGTCTTGGTCAACCTTGACGAGAAAGCAAACAGTGGTTTTATTGGATGCCCGAAGCGAATCAAATGCGTTCTTTCATCTGAAACTGTCGCACGTGGTGGATGGAGACGTTCAAGATGGAGAAGGAAGGAAAAGAACTTCTGCGCAAAATTGCTAAAAACGTTGCGAAAGAGGGTATGATAAATGATGTGAAAAAACATTGTTGTTATATGTAGAACAAGTGCAAATCTTGTATAAGCTGAAGGGAATTATTAATTCTACTATCCATGGATTGTATATATATTGATACCCATTCAAATTGAACGCCTCCGACTTTCAATTTACACTTACAGCCAAGGCAACTTCGTGTACCTGGCCAGAGGCAAATTTCAGAGACAGTAGAACTCGCCAGCTGGCTAAAATACCCATGCGGCGAGGCATACGAGAGGTGATTGAAGC
>JADBJO010012227.1:27558-35058 GCA_016801955.1 Conus betulinus
TGTCTACAGTAGGGTAAATCAATACAGGGCAAGGTCTTTGTTGGATGGCTTTTCAGTTCAGCCTAACGATCTCTGCAGTCGCCAAACATGGCCAGACCACACTTAGGTGGAGACTGGTCATTTCTCAATCTGTCTCTTTTGAGTGAATCTATTGGTTACTTTGGTTTGGTTTCCTTACATAAGAACATGCAACATACAACAATGTATTATGTAAACCTCCCAGGGCAGAGGACACCTTAAGTTCAAAGATCATTGAAGAATTGTAGATTTGTTTTGGTTTGCTACTATTTTAGTATGAAGTATGTGAACAGATTGCATAAGTGCATCATTACAACATTTTAAGAACTTCCATGATAATTTGCACTGACCATGTAGAAACTCATCCTGAGTATTGGCAGGGGTGGTGGGCCATAACCATCATGTGTTTTATCCGCTGTCAGTGTCGCAGGTTCTTTGACCCCTCCAGTTTGCAAGAGAGGGCTTCCTTCGCCATGGCTGACTGCAATCAGACCAGCTTGGTGGACTCGGTGACCCAGACCAGCGAAGAGTTCACCCCGCCGGGGGAGCACATCTTCCACGACGACATGAGGGCCTCCAACCTGCTGACGGGCTTCTCCAAGCTGTACAAGAACCAGGAGTTTGTGGACATGGTGCTGTGCGTGGACAGCACGGAGTTCCCCTGTCACCGCAACGTGCTGGCCGTGTCCTCCCCTTACTTCATGGCCATGTTCTCCAGCAAACTGGCTGAGAGTGAGCAGGTAAGGGAGGGACTCAGGGAGGGAGGCGGGGGATAGGGGCTACGCAGGAGTGGGGGGACATAACTTCTTATAGTTATATGAAAGGTCTTGATGTCTAGGATGTGTTGGTAATGATGTCTTTATGCCCATGGATTAACAAATGCAAAAATTCTAGCTCAGAACTACAAAAGATATAAAAATGAAATATATATGATTTTTGAAAGGAAATTGAATGGAGATTTTGAATCTGGGCTTCTTTTGTTTTAATTTTGATCATAAAAAAATATTTAGGCATTTAGATTTGGATAGATTTTTTTGCACGATCAAAAACATATGTATTTACCACTACAGCTTCACATCCAAAAAAGAACACAGAGCAAAAAAGTTGAAAATAAAGTTGATATTGTCACACTACACCTGTAAATGAAAGTAAACAGTCTAGAAGTCTATCAAGACGCTCACACCTCATGCAGACAGGTCAGTCCACGACCGCCCCCCCCCCTCCCCCCACCACGCCCCCTTGCTGGACTTCAACCCTCTCTTTCTCTCTCTCCTCCCCTACCTTTCCTGCTGCCCGTGTCACGCTGCGAGCAGGCCGCGCTCCCCTCTCGCGCTGACTAACACGTCGCTGGCCACTCGCACACAGTGCAGAGTACACACTAGGCTGGCTCGTTCGACGCTGGTAACCAGTCAGCTGAACACACTCTTGAGATCGCACAGCACGACTCAATAACTGACGAATATGGTCGGCAATTCCATCACTATCATCATCTCACCTTCATGCTCGAGTGAGTCGTTGAATAAAAGATTATTATCTTTGTCAAAAAGATTAGCAGAGCCTGCTCAGCTGTGTAAGTACGCTGATTTGGTCGCTACACTCGTCGAAGGTTGCGCCGCCATCTTTGCAAGCGAGACAAAGCGCTGGCTGGTCATCCAGTCAGTGATGAGAAAAAATGGTCTTTCCCCTCACGTGTGGTCATTTGCATATCATTTTAATACTGCAGACATATAAGGCTTACTACGCACACTCTATTTCAGTCCTTTGATAGGAATAGTAACGAATGAAAATTCAAGTGTGTGTCTTGCTGTTAGGAACTAAATTCTCAGACTTTTGAGACAGTGTAGTGTAGTGATGATCCTCCTTATTCTTCATAGATGCAGCTCCAGTTCCCCAGTCTGTTTAGGCAAGTGCAGTGTAACCCCGTCATTTTCTTTGTCAATACTTCCATTCCACTGCTCTGGGTTGTTGGGGCAAGGGTAGATCTGTTCATGTTCATATTTTCATGATAATTGATATCTTGGCAAGGATTGGAAAAAAAAAAAAAAAATCAGGGGAGCATACCCCTATACCTGATCCTTAGCCATGACCTACAGTGACGGAATGACATGGAGGACAGCATTTCTTCTACCGTTCTGTCCGGTTCTCTGTGACAGGAGAAGATCACCCTGCAGGACATGGAGAGCCTGACGCTATCCCTGGTGCTGGACTACATCTACACAGGGCGTGTGCTGCTGACGGAGGACACGGTGCAGAACCTCCTGTCTGCCGCCAACCTCTTCCAGCTACTGGCCCTGCGGGAGGGCTGCGCCGAGTTCATGATGAGTCACGTCACCGTCAACAACTGCATCGGCGTGTACTTCTTTGCTCGTGCTCACGAGTGTGACGTGCTGGCATTGAAGGCCAAAGAGATCATCAACAGCAAGTGAGTGCGGAGTTATAGAGAAACTAATTGTGCCATGATTGTGTAGTAAGAGATCATTGTTAGCAAATGAGAGCAGAAGTGAAGAGATATGAATTGTATGATGATTGTCTTAAGTCTGGGCAGAAAATCAGAGATCATCGACAGCAAACAATAATAAAGAGCAGAAGTGAAGAGATATAAATTGTAAGATGAATGATGAGTCAGGGCTGAGAATGTAAGAGATTATCAACAGTAATGAGAGCAGGGAAGAAGGTATGCAAACTGATGGTTGTGTAAGTCAAAGCCGAAAGGTAAAGAGATCATCAACAGCAAATGACAGCAGAAAAGTAGAGACATGAATAATATGATGACTGAAGTTGGGACTAGGTTATGAGCAAAGATGAATGAAAGGATGGCTCAGGCAAACTTGTACAAACAAGACACATCAGTACAAACTGTCAGCAGTCTTTTTTTTTTCTCTGCGTACGCAGGCTGATACTCCTGCAGACGCACTCTGTATAGACAGGCATGCATTGATCCCATCTACCCAACAAAGGGAGTGGAGTTTTTGTGTGTATGACCGTTTTTTTTTTTTTTTATCCCACCATTAAGGCAGCCATACATCAACTTCGGGGAAGGTGCATGCTACATGTAATGTGTCATCCATACCAACAGCCAAACTGGAGGGATTTTATGTGTGTGTAAGATGTTATGCGTGCGTTCACACACAGAAGGTCGTTTATAGTCTCATTTGAAGAACTGTATGGGAAATGGAGTCAGAATCAATGTTAACTCCGAAGGAATAATACCCTTGTACAGACACAGCCCGGTGGAGATTCGAACCTGCAACCCCAGGATCACCTACATTACGAGTCTCTCTCTCTCTCTCTCTCTCTCTCTCTCTCTCTCTCTCTCTCTCTCTCTCTCTCTCTCTCAGGAAAGTGTATTTTAATGCACGCTCTCTCTCTCTCTCTCTCTCTCTCTCTCTCTCTCTCTCTCTCTCTCTCTCTCTCAGGAAAGTGTGTTTAATGCGCACTCTCTCTCTCTCTCTCTCTCTCTCTCTCTCTCTCTCTCTCTCTCTCTCTCTCTCTCTCTCTCTCTCTCTCTCTCTCTCTCATGCTAGAAAACTAGGGAGTATGATACTTCCAGCAAGAATTTTCCAAGACTGAGCTGAAGCAAATAGATTCAGGGCTGCCAGTACTGAAGTGAAATTTGCTAGACCAGATAACAGTATTGTGTTCTCACTGTTACATCCAGCTCTAGGGATGTGGCAATGCCAAACGTTTGCTGAAAGTTTCGCTTGCATGGCCATCATGGACACGGGCACTCTCTCTGGTGGTGGAAATCTTCAAAGGTAGCGTACTCTTACAATCCTGAACAGAGTCACCTGGTGCAGTGGAGCCAAGGCCAAATTGTTTTCATCCAGCGAGTGCTTGTGTCAGCAAATGACCGCGTAGTGGCTTGTAGCAAAAAATGATTTAGGTCTTTTGACTCGGATGGAGGTGATAGAATTATGTTCAAAACTGCATACTCCAACAGCCAGTCAGCAGTAGGTGATGAGATCTCAGCAAAGTAATATATTACATCATGGGTGGGAGTGGTACCGTAGTACAGGGATTTCTGTATTGGCGTTTTGGTGATTTTTTTCATCTTCCCCGATGGATGTGTGTGCTGGTTCTCCAATCCACATTTTTTTACTCTTCCACCTCGACTCCATTGGACGTTTGTAATTGTTCTGTTGTTTTTTGTTTGAAATAGTTTTATCTATAGAATTCCGAGAAGTATAAATTCAGGGTTTGTGTCAAAGGAGAACGCAGTAAACAGTCCTTAAATGTCAAGTTTCTGTCAGTGCCTGGGGGCCTTGCCCCCCAGACTCCCCAACAGGGAGTTGCCCCTGCACCCCACCAAGGGCCTTAAGCAGCCCATGGATCCCCAGCCACAAACTTTTCAGTACTACAAACGTTTCTCACTCCCACCATTGTTACATGTTCTTGCCCTTTCCATGACTTCGCTACCCTTTACTATTTTCTTTTTGGGCTGAAAATGGTACCAAACGCCCATTGCTGTGCAATCAGTTGCTTGAATTCTGTGTGATGACCATCCTGTGCTCTGCGGGCAGGTTCTCCATGCTCTGCCGGCAGCAGGAGTTCCTGTCTCTGCCTGCCGACAAGTTAGTGGAGATCATCAGTGATGATGACCTCAACGTCACCGGGGAGGAAACGGTGTACGAGGCCTGCATGGAATGGCTGAACTTTGACTCCTCTGAGCGCTTCAAGCATGTTGGAGAGGTGATGAATGTGTGCGGTTCGCCAATATCAGCTCATACTACTTCTGTGATAAGATCGACCACAATCAGGTGAGCTGGTGGTGTGTCTGTGCTTGTGAGGATGCTGTTTCTTCTTGTTCCTATGTTGTTAGTTTATCACTTGTGCGTGTATGGATAGCATATGTGAAGTTAGTGTGATACTGTGTGTTGTTCTGTGCTGTCAATGAGATTAGATCTCAGTGCGACTGTCTTGAGATTAACTTTGACGGCTATAAATGCAAGCTGGCTACATTCATAGTAGCAATCTGTGTACACACTATTGATGTACATCTCTGACAATGGTGCTCTACAGGACATGGAAAATCTCTGCATCCATTTGACAAGACTTTCTTTTTTATTTTGACAGAGCAGAATAAGACTTTCTTTTTTATTTCATAGAGCAGAATTAGACTTTCTTTTTTATTTGACAGAGTTTAGAATTTTGCATCAAAGGTTTGACAGAGCAGAATTTTGCATCAGAGGCTTGCGATTTATGTGTGTTGGCCTGTTTACAAAATCTTCAGGTTTAGTGACAATTTTTTTTTTTTTTTTTTTTTTGTTACTTCTCCGACTCATCCTAGCAATGGGCTTGAACCCAGGGAAGATCTAAAGACTTTTCACTGCCAAGGTGTGAGCTGTGAATTGTGAAGAGAAGCACCTCAGAACAGTCCTCACCCCTCCCTGAGCCCACGTCCTCCTGTCTTCCTTCTCTTGCCCCTCTCCCCTCCCTTCTCCCACTCCTCCAGTCCTAGCCATGTTTGGTTTCAGAGGATATGTCCTCTGGATCTGGAGCTGGCTGTAGACGTCGCTGAACCAATTTGGGCAGTCCTGGGCAGTGCTGTGTGTTTCCTTTCACAGTATTTGTGACTTGTAGAGGCACAGACACTTTCACTGTTTATGCGGAGGTGGAAGCTGCCTAGGGAGATGTACAAGTAATGACAGCATTCCAAAATGGTGAAGGCAGATTCCCAAATGATGTCTGTTTGTTTCAGCCTGCTCAGCCACATGTTCCTTGTGTAAGATCTCTAATGCAGTTTGTTAAAAAAAAAATTTGGAAAGAAAAGGGGGTTAGTTTCTGCCACAGATACAGACAAACACATTACAGGACAAAACACAATGCATCTCGTCCTCTTGGGTCTTCTTCAGACAGAAACAAACAACATTTAGGACAGTGAAAACAAAAAACGAGAAACCACTTCTCATATTCGGCGCAAAATGGCTGTTTGTAAAATGGCTGTTTGCGACGAATATGAGAAGATAAGTGGTTTCTCGTTGTTTGTTTTCACTGTCCTAATTGTTGGGTTTTTTGCCAGAAGAAGACCCAAGAGGTCAAAATGCATTGTGTTTTGTCCTATAACGTGTTTGTCTGTATCTGTTGCGGTAACTAACCCTTTTCTTTCTAAATTTTGCTTTATTTTCCACCCTCAGCCACTTCGTTTTGAAACACACGCAGTTTGTTAATTTGCATCAGGGATATACATTATATCATGTACAGTTGGAACTCCAACACGCTTACCGGTGGTCGTACTCTAGTTCCTTTGTACCATGTGTTTGGAACTTGCTGCCATCTAGTCTGCACTACATCTCATCTCCGCCAGAAATCAGAAAGTCTTCAGACATTTGTTTTGACTGGCATTCTCCTGATCTGTGTTGCAAGCTGTGTGTGTTGTGGGGAACAGTGGAAATGGATCCATGCATTGCTGTAGGTTTAGGGGAAATGTGAGGAAGTGGTTTCTGAATGTGTGTGGTCTTTTTTTTTTGAGGAATGGTGAATGGACAGCACATAAAGTTGCTTTTGCAAGATATTGCACTCAATTATTAATAGTATGATTATTGTTATTATTGTTATTACTATTATTATTTTTGTAATAATAGTTACGATTATGATACTCATAATGATAATGATAAAAACTGCAGTTTTATGACAAGGATGATAATGATGACTACTACTGCTAGTACTACTACTACTACTTCTACTACTACTACTGCTACAACTACTACTACTACTGCTGCTACTACTACCACTACTACTACTACTAGTACTCTGAAGTACTACTACTACTTTAGCAGTGAAAGCATGTTGTTTGCTGTTTCTATATATGATATACAAAACATGTAGCATGCACCTGTAAATGATCAGTGATTACTCTTACAGACAGTTCTTGCCTGAAGGGCAAGAACAGCTCCTTTATACAAGATGTTGTTTCAAGCAGTCACATTTGAAATATGTCCATGTAGCATGTGTCGTGTGTTGAAGTCAAGCACTGTTCATTGTTCATCCCTGGATGCTCAGTGTGTGTCTGTTGGCCTGCTGGAGACAGACGCTGCGTCAGGATGAGGAGGTGAGCCAGACCCTGGACAGCATCCGCTACCACCACATGCTGCGCAACCGGCAGTCGGAGGTGGACCTCAACCTGATGCCGCGGCGGGGGATGGCCTACGAGCGGGGCGTGATGATCGTGTCCAACCCATACGCAGAGGAGGCCAACAAGAAGTACAACAGCATGGAGATGCTGATGCCTCGCACCGGGGAGGTGGTGATGATCTGCAAGCTGCCCCAGAGTCTCTACACCCCTGGTCAGTGCTGATGCCTGGGGCGGAGTGGATTGATGTATGGGTGGTGTGGTGGTGTATTGATTATAGAATGTGGTCAGGATTTGCATGTTGCTTAGTTTATTCACCTCTGGTCAGTTCTAAAGCCCAGTGTCATGTGGGGTGGTTTGATGTGTGGGGATGTTTGTGTGGTGTGGTGTGTTGATCATACAAGGTGGTCAGA
>JADBJO010012227.1:37558-59406 GCA_016801955.1 Conus betulinus
ACAGGTGGGTGGGAGAGGATGTGGATGTGGTCTGTAAAAACTGCTACAGGTGGGTGGGGGAGAGGATGCAGATGTGGCCTGTAGACACTGCTACAGGCGGGTGAGGGGAGAGGATGTGGATGTAGTCCATAAACACTGCTGCTGGTGGGTGGGAAAGAATGTATATATGTATGTGGTTTCTAAACAATGCTACAGGAGCAGAGGGGAAATACAGGATGTCGATGTGGTTTGTACTCATTTTACAGATGGGGAAAACGACATGATTGTAATATGGTACAGGTTGGACAGGGGGGGGGGGGGGGGGGGGGGGGGGGGGGGGGCAAGGAGGGAAGAAGGTGAATATGGTCTAGACACTGCTCTTGGTGGTGGAGAGGTGATGTGAAAACGCTGCTACAGTTGCAGGAAGAAGATATGGGTGTGTGGCCTGCAAGCTCTGTTGTGGGAAGATGGAGGGAGGATGTTGATGTTGTCCAAACAGTGCTACAGGTGCGATGGGGTGGAGAGAGAGGGGGGGAAGGAGGTGAGGGTGTAAAAGTAATCTTTAAAACCCTGATACAGGTGAGAGGAGAGTGTTGGCATGATGTGTAAACGCTGCTACTGGTGAGGGGAGACAATCTGTATGTGGACTGTAAGGACTTCTTCATAGAACAGAGAGAGAATGTAAATTTGGACTGTAAGCACGGCCACAAGTGAGGGAAGAGAATGTAGCTGTGCTCTGTGACGACTACTTCAGATGGGGGGGGGGGGGAGAGAGAGAATGTAATTTTGATCTGTAAATATTGATGCGGATGAGGAGGGAAGATGTGGATGGGATGTGTAAACATCGTTACAGACGGGGAGGGAAGATGTGGATGTGGTCTGTACCTGTTTTTGTTCTTGGAGAAGAATTGCTGTACAGTTGAAAATTTTCTGCGTGGAATAAAAAGGGGAAAGGGGGGGGGGGGGGGGGGGGGGGGGAAGAGAGGTTTTGTCTTAAAAAAGAATTTAATCAGCTTTTGTTTGCTTCTGAAGCGTTTGGTTTGAAAGCAGCTCAGGGAATGTTCGTGTTGATATCTGACTCCGTCACTTAGTGCTGTGCTCATTGGTGCTGTGTAGCAGAATGGATGCGTATGTTGGCATAGCATCATAAATAATGATTTTTCTCTTCAAATTTTTGTTTGAACAGTATGGACCCTCAGATTACACCGAAGGACTCTATGACTTTTCTCTTCAAATTTTTGTTTGAACAGCATGGAGCCTCAGATTTCACTGAAGGACTCTATGATTTTTCTCTTCAGATTTTTATTTGAACAGTATGGACCCTCAGACAAAAAATCCTCTCTGGGGGAGACTTAACTTGCAATACCCGACCAACAAGCGGGGAAAGAGAGTGTACGGAGCAGGCGTGACTGACTCCAAAGCCATACTCGATCTGTGCAAATCTAGCGGTCGAATTTGTCATCATTTGCCGCTGAGTAGTTTTCAGTGCAGAATATCCTCTCTGGCTATACACATGGCAGATGTGCACAACTCATTGAGAATCATGTGTGTGACAGTGTGTCTGTGTGACTATGTGCTTCCCTGTATAGCTGAGGATGTACGTGCATGCAGATTGTGGATGTGTGTGCATAAGTTGCAGACAATATGGTGCCAGGCTTGCCTAGCGTTGACCAGGAGTCATGACCTTCACATACTGACCTTGACCTTTCAGGTATGACCCCATGGAGGGACAGCTGGACAGAGTTGCCCTCAATGAGCGTCCCACGCATGCTGGCTGGCAGCGTTGTGTACAGAGACAAGATCTGGGTCATTGGTGAGCAGCTGCTTTGCTGTCGTTGTTGATCGAGCTTTTTGATTTAATCCTCTTCAGTATGCACTTATCTGAGCTTAGTTACTCCGAAAACCATCGGCAAGGTAAGTAACTCCGTAATTTGAACATGGTTACCCCAATTAAAAAATTAATTTAAAAGAGAGGAAAGGAAATAATGAAATGAAAATAATTTCTAAAATTCCTACGAATATATATGTTGCTATATCGTAAGTTTGAAGAATGTCACAGGAGCCATTTACTTGTGGGGTGGGGGGGGGGGGGGGGGGAATCTTCCTCAGAACTTTCTTCCGAATTGTTGTTCATCATACCTGGAACCTCATCCCAGTCGAAATCTAGGTCACTCTAAGCTTCATTACCCAGCACTTTCACTAAGTCTTATGCCGTAAATCCTACAAAACACAGTATCTCCATCTCTAAATCTCATTATAGAACGGCAGAAATCAAGGTTAGCCATGGTGAAAAACGGCATTTCGACCTCAAAACTTAAAAAATTCGTAACTCAAGAACCACGGCACGTATCGACTCGCGTTTTTTTGCAAACGGAGTAAATGGCTACAGGAAGAAGGAAGTCACGTTCTCGCGAGATTTCCTTTTATACGAGAAAAACATGGCAGCGCCCATTGTTGCCATGTGTTTTACGGGCGCTGGAGGGCACTCAGCCTTTTGGCTGTGTGATTTCCGGTCGGGCGCTAGCGGGCGCTCGCTTGTCAAGAGAGTTAATTGATTCAGGTCGGCTGTAATTACACTTTTTCTTTTCTTTTTTTTTTTTTTTTTTCTTCTTTTTTTTTTTTTTTTTTTTTGTGTTGTCCCATGTTCTATGCCACCTCAGTGGCATTGCACCCACGCCGCTCATTCCAACCCCCTGACCACGTCCACAGCCTGGGCCCGGCCTGCAGAGAGCGATAATCTTTGTTCAGCCCCTGTTTGTGTTCGGTCGAATGATGGTCTGGCCATCATCAGCAGCCTTGTTTCCATTTAATTGTTACTGTATTTCTTTAGCTGAAGTGTCATTCAGTTGTTCACTTTCCTGAAGGTCATTTTTAAAGAAGAAGATAGTGAATATGTAGTGACTATAGAAATGGGTTGTTTGTTTTCTGGACGAGTAAACAGTGCGTATGTGGGGACTGTAAAGAAAAAAAGGGAGTTGTGAGGAGTGTGGTGCTAAAATCTACAGTGGCAAAGCTGTGATGACGTGCAGAGTGAGTTTGATGTGTTTTGATTTGGAAAGCACCAGCTGGCTTTGTGTGCTATTCGGTCTGTGTTGATGTTTGTCACAGCAATACAGGGAGTCGATAGAGATGACTGGTTATTCTGGCCTGAAACAACTAGCAACTGATTTTTTTCAACACTTTAAAGCTTACTAAATTGAGCAAGACTGTTTTGTTTTTGATTTTCTTTGGTGAGTGTGTGTTTAGTTCGTTTCTTCCTCTTTATTTTGTCTGTTTATCTGTACACCTTTGTCTCCGTCTCTTGTCCGTCTGTCTGCATCTCTGTATATTGTACTCTCTGTCACTGTCTGTCTGTTTTTGTATCTCTTACTCTCTGTCTGTCTGTCTGTCTCTCTCTCTCTCTCTCTCTCTCTCTGTCTTTCTCTCTCTCTCTCTCTCTCTCCCTCTCTCTCTCTCTCTCTCTGTCTTTCAGAGCACCAAATCTTCGCAAGTCAATTGAAAATCAGTAGGAGAAAAAAAAAAAGAATTATGCTAGGGTCATCTCTGGATCAGTGGGATTGTGTTTGGGTATTTTCAGATCTGCAAGATTCTGTTGGGATACTTTTTCAGTTCTTAGACATGCGCATAAGAGCAATGTGTTTTCCTTTTATGCTTTATGTTTATCATGTGAAACAGCCCAAATGAACACCCTGAAAAGGAAGTGTGAGCAGCCCTCCCGTTTATTTAGTTCATTTGGGGTACAAAATTTGAAAGCATTGTCAGGTTTCCTGGAAGATGTTTTGTCAGGGAGATGGAAGGAGTGAAAAGTGACTGCTGTCAAGTCGTGGATCCTGGGTACGAACAGCAACAGTGGATATGTGGGGCACAGAGAGCAAGAGAGAGAGAGAGAAGGGGGGGGGGGGGGGGGGGAGATAGAGAGAGATGGGGAAAAAGAGAGAGAGAAGACAAGGTACTAAGTGAAAACATGATATGACCAACATGCGTGAAATCCTTTGAAATGGGAACCGCGGGACGAACTTAGCCATCCCCACCCTCCCCACCTCTCCACCAGATGCGAAGAATGAAAGAGCAGTCGGTCGTAGGACATTTGTTACACTCTGGAGCCACATGCATCCATCCCCTCTCACTGGCTGTACTGTCAGTAGGCCCAGTGTCCGTTCTCCGGTGAACCGTGGCAGCCAGGATCAGGTCAGACACTGACAGTGTGTGGTGGATGTTTAACTGGCGTGTGACTGGTGGCCCATGGCAGTGTGAACAGTAGAGAGGGGGGGGTCTGTTGTTCAGTTGAAGTGAAATTTAGGCGTGTGTATTACTTAGGGTAGCAGTGCAGCATGTGTTGTGTTATTTCACTTGCGAAATGTTGTGGAGAACATCAAGATATGCATTGAAAAAGAAGAAAAAGTTTCAGGTGAAGGTGGGTGGGATGGCGGTGTGGTAGTGGTGGTGTGTGTGCATGTGTGTGTGTATGTGTGTGTGTGTGTGTGTGTATGTAGGGGGTGGGGGTGTTCTTCCCTGAACCCAGAGCACCTTCTAGGGTCTGGCAGTCATTGAGCCCAACCCTCAGTAAGGCATAAGGAATTTCCGGCATGTTTACGCCATTCTTTCAGGGCTTTTTTTTGTCTTTCTTTTCTTCTCTTTTCTCCTTATTCCTATCCCGCTTGCCTTCTTCCTTTCTGTCTCCATTTTTTTTTTTTAATTCCACCCTTCTTTATATTTTTATTTTTCTTTTCATTCTTCTGTAACTTTCTTTCTGTCTTTGTTTTTCCTTATTCCTTTGTCTTTTTCTTTCTTTCATTTTTAATTGTTGTCTTCTTTTTTTTTTTGTCTGTCTTTCCTTCTTTTTTCTCTCAATTTTTCTTTTTTTTTCTCACAGTTTTTCTTCATTCGTGTATCTTTCTGCATGCATTTCTTTTCTCAGAATTTCTACACATTCCTGTGTCTCTTTCTTTCTGTATGCCTTCATTCTTTGTATTTTTTTTTTTTTTTTTTTTTTTTTCTTTTCATGTGTCTTTTTTCCCACTGTCTCTTCCTGTTGTATTGTTTGACACCCCCACTGATGTCTGCAGGAGGCAACTCAGCAGTCAGTGAGCGCTGGCACAAGGAGAGTACCTGCCCGAGTTCTGTGTAGGTACGGTGGAGATCTTCGATCCCGAGGCGGAGACTTGGAGTTTGGGCCCAGAGTTACCCAACCCTTTGTGCGGAGCGGGTAAGAGCGAGGAATGATTTTGACCTGCCTGCTTTCTAGTGGTTTGGATCATGTACATAGGGAACAGCAGTTCAATTCAAAACAATTCAGGTGACAGGGGGGGGGGGGGGGGGGGATATCAGGGCTGTCATATCATCACCGTGGATTTCATATGTAATTTTTTTTTTTTTTTTTAAGATATTGGTGGAACAGTTTCTCACAAACATACACAAAACATTGTAAAAGAGGATCTGTTTTCCAGAAAGTCTCGGATCAAATGAAGAATATGTATCTGTCTTAACTCACTCAGTGTGTTGGCACTTCTTTCCCTTTACTTTCCCATGGGACTGACCATCTGTAAGGGTTATCAAAAAGAATCGTCAAAAAACTTTCAGACCTGGTTAGAAACATATTGAGTTAGTTGGGGTGAAAATATCAAGTTTCCTACTTTCATCTTCTAGAACCAGGTGAAAAAAATCCTTTTTTGTTTTTCGGTCAAAACTGAGGCAGGCAAATGTCTAGTGTAAGTATCCAGGGAAGTCCAAGTCTTTGAAACAGTCTGTTCACTCACAAAAGAAACAAAGAAATGTCCAGATATGATTTTTGATTCAGATTATAGCCTGTAGGGCACTTTATGAACCATTAATATTGACACCAACTCAAAGAAGAAAAAAACCCGAAGAAACTTTTTTAAAAAAATACACATTCACACTGTGTACACACTGGCTTGCTTGGTATACTAATAATCGGAGTAAAAAAAACTTTTGAAAATGAAAACATATGTGTCATACCACATGGTGAAGAGGTGGAAGAAAAGCGTTTTTCCTCCACTTCATGGTCTTGCAAGTTTAGCGGCGCCTCAGCTGGTGATTCTGTTCATGGCAGTCATGTTCTGAATGTAGTCATGGACAGCCAGGGTTTCCTGAACTGGCCGCAGCTTATGGTCACATCTGTCATGGTGTGGGGGTTGACCTTGGTAGTGATGACATGGACTGGCTTCCTATCCATCCACTGCAGAACAGCAACAGCATCTGACACAACAGCACAAGTCATTATCTGTCTAAGAGATGCTTTTCTTTTTATTTTACTCGCCCATGCTGTCTCCTGAAAATACACAAATATGTCAAAATGCTGTAGGTATCATTGTCATTACTTTCATAAAGTGTGTCGAGTAATATTCAGACCTGCCAACCATTAGGCATTTTGCGTGATTTATTACGCCCAAGAGATGAATCTTACACCCTTACCAATTAGCCAAAAAAATACGCATTGAAAGTTTAAAAAAAAAAAAAAAAAACGGATGAAAAAATCGGCTTATGCACAGACATGCACGGGGCCATGCGTATAACCAGTAATCTTCAAGAAGCGTTTTCCAGTCATGCACAGTTCACCATCTTTACCATTCAGCGAAGTTGGCGTCCTTTTGAAGTTGTAGCTACGAAAATGTCGAAACGTGGAGCAGAAAGTTCTGGACAGATGCGAAAAAAGAAAAAACTTGGTCAAAAGTCCCAAAAAGAATACTCGGAAAAATTCCCCTGCATACGACCTTCGGCTAAAGGTGTAAATTGCGCAAGGTGTACCACTTGCGAGTTGGACTTCACAATTTCCCATTGCAGGATGGTGGATGTGAAGTGTCACCTTGAGTCACACAAGCACATAGATTCCTCTAATGCGCCGAATTCTTCCAGCATCACACAGTGTTTTCAGACTGTAGACACCTCAAAAGAGGATGAAATGAGGAAAAGGGTAATTCGGGCTGAAGCATTGGTGGCCGGATTTTTCGTTGAGCACAACATCGCTCTTAGCGCAGCCGACCATGCATCCCAGCTTTTTAAAGAAGCGTTCTCAGATTCGGAGATCGCCAAACAGTTCAAGAGCGGTCGAACAAAGAAAAAAAACACATTGTGAGGACCCTTGCCATGGGGGACTGCAGAATGGACTGTTTGTGTTGGGGACTGATGGAAGTCAGGGGGGGGGGGGGGGCAAATTTTTTCCTGTGGTGGTGCGATATTTTAAAAAAATGACTATCGCCGCCACTGAGCTGATAGCCAACCCCACATGCACAGAGTCAGCAACACAGGGGAGAACATTTTTAGGTTGTTTCTGATGCACTATCAAGCCTTGGTGTGCCATGGCAGAACTGCCTGTCCTTGGTTTGTAATAATGCAAATGCAATGTGATGACTTGCAAGAACAAAGGTGCCATTGCATATGTTCGCATATGTGTTTCCAGTGTATTCTACGTTTTTCATAATTTGTAAAGATTTCTTGTGACACTTAAAAGAAAAGCTTGTTTTTGAAGAAAAGTTAAAGTTCACAAAAAATGTGCGAACAATTTCATCGCATCGTGTTTGTTTGAAAAAAGTAAGTGTTGCGCTTGATTACTCTTAGCTCTCTGAAATTACACATTTTTCTGCCTCACTGAGCTTCAATTCTTACCATTGGTCTCTTAGGGGGTTGGCAGGTCTGAGTATTGAGTTGAGACACCATTGTTGACACGCATTGAACACATGGACAGTGACTTGCAAAAACATCCTGTAGCTTGCTTGCCCAGCGAAAATTTCTGGAACCATTTTCTGGCTCCTAGATACGGTCTCATTCCTTCCATTTAGTTTTCTAGTAGAAATATCAGACTGAGAAAATAGTACTTAACTGTTTTGATTGTTGTGTTTCCTAAATAACTCTCTCTTCTCTCTCTCACCCTCTCTCTCTCCTCTCTCTCTCTCTCTCTCTCTCTCTCTCTCTCTCTCGCTCTCTCTCTCTCTCTCTCTCTCTCTCTCTCTCTCTCTCTGTCCCTCCCTCTCTCTTTCTCTTTCTCTCTCTCCCCCTTCCCCACCCTCTCCCTTCTGTGTGATACAGTTGAAGACTTCTATTTATGAGGGTATGGTTTATGCAAGATATTAACAAAGACACTCAGTGAAACATCTGCAAACACTTGTGCTCTCTCTCTCTTTCTCTGTCTTTCTCTTTGTCATTAACAATATTCCACCCTCTTCCCCCTCCACCCTCCTCCCGTCATCCCTCATGGCCCTTCCCCACCCTTCCCATTCTCTTCTTCACTCACTGCCTCTCTGTCAGTGACATCATTAGCCCTCCCTCTTTGAGGAATGATGATGTCTGGGGAAAATGTGCTGAAAACTTACGTCCCTCCACTCTCTTCTCTTTATTTTGTGTGCTTTGCATGCGCGTGTGTCTTTCTGGAACCTCCCAATCCATGAAGATGTCAGAGACCTTGGGCAACAGGCCTGGAACACACAGAATGATTATAAACTTTAGTCAGGTCTATCCAAATCTGTCCAACGAGTTTCAAGAATCTGCTTTGGTGGCCGTAAAAAGAAAAAAACAAAGTTTTGTGTCCGTTGCACAGTGGTCTTCCATAGTTTTACGCACACTTTTCAAAGGGGAGGTGTTGTTGTGTGGAGTATACCACATGATAACCCATCCACTTTGAAATATGCTGTTACAGAATGCCGGACAATTTGCCTGACATTCAATGCATGCTTTCACGGTAGACTCCAAGAGGACCAGACATGGTGGAGTGTGTGTGTCTGTGTCTGTGTGTGTGTCTCTGTGTGTGATTTTGTTCATAATAGATCTGGTTTTAAGTGTTGGTTTTAGTCTGTTTAGAGTGAACTTTTTTTTTCCTCTCCTTGTTTTTTTTTTTCCCCTCGGCAAGCATATGTAGAACAGACTTATGTTGGCAGATATACGTTGACCTGAGTAACTGGCCCTGATATGGCCTCCCCTGGTTGGCAGATTTACGTTGACCTGAGTAACTGGCCCTGATATGACCTCCCCTGGTTGGCAGATATACGTTGACCTGAGTAACTGGCCCTGATATGGCCTCCCCTGGTTGGCAGATTTACGTTGACCTGAGTAACTGGCCCTGATATGGCCTCCCCTGGTTGGCAGATTTACGTTGACCTGAGTAACTGGCCCTGATATGGCCTCCCCTGGTTGGTGGGGCTGGGAACACCATGGAACTGTTGATCAATTCCCCACTTACAATCTTTTCACTGCTGTAAGACAATGACTAATGGTGATGAAAGGACATGTCTTGCAACTGCCTCTCTCTCTCTCTCTCTCTCTCTCTCTCTCTCTCTCTCTCTCTCTCTCTCTCTCTCTCTCTCTCTCTCTCCTCTCCCTCTCTCTGACCCGGCTGTGCCTCCCTGTTGCAGGCGTGATCAAGTACGGGAAGAGCGTGCTGATTGTTGGGGGGGAGGATGACAAGAGCTGGATGGCGGGCATGTGCTGGCTGCGGGAGGACAAGGACAAGCTGTACTGGAGCGAAGGCATCGAGCTGCCCACCGTCATGAGCACCTTCGGCTGCGTGGTCGCCAACATGCCCAAAGATCTCCTCACCTCCTAGTCCTTCCGCAGGTGGGAAAGAAAGGGAGGGGGAAGGCGTGAGGATTCCGATGATTACGATGTGCTTAACGAACCAGCTCGAGGGCACTGAACCTGGGCCACAACACCCCCCCCCCCCCCCCCCCCCCCCCCCCCCCCCCCCCCCCCCCCCCCCCCCCCCCCCCCATGGTGAAGCGCCGCTGGGGGTGGGGGGGTGGGGGGCTGTGCCTCCCTGTTGCAGCGTGGATCAAGTACGAGGCAGAGCGTGGGGGGGGCTGGGATGGGGGGGGGTGGGGGGGGGGGGGGGGGGGTTGGGGGGGGGATGACAAGAGCTGGGGATGGGCGGGCAGTGCTTCCTTGCGGGAGGACGAAGACGAGCTGGGGTACTGGGGGGGGGAAGCGAGGGGCATCGGTAGCTGCCACCTTCATGGATCACCTTCGTCTGCGTGTTCCGCCAACATGCCCAAAGATCTCCTCACCTCCTAGTCCTTCCTGTGTGGAGGGGGGATGGGGGGGAGGGCTAGAGGAAGATGAATGGGGGGGGGGGGGGGGGGGGAGGGGGGGGGGGGGGGGGGGGGGGGGGGGGGGGGGGTGGGGGGGGGGGGGGGGGGGGGGGGGGGGGGGGGGGGGGGGGGGGGGGGGGGGGGGGGGGGGGGGGGGGGGGGGGGGGGGGGGGGGGGGGGGGGGGGGGGGGGGGGGGGGGGGGGGGGGGGCATGGGGGAACTTGACCACGGACATGAACCCTCGTTCTGTGTGATCACGATGTGCCCCAGGGGGATCTCCTCACCTGTAGTCCTTGCCTGTGTTTTTGGGTGGAGGGGGGGGGGGGGGGGGGGGGGCAGGCGGGGGTTGGAGGGCAGGTGGAAGAGTGGGGGGGGGGAGAGGGTGAGGGGGAGATGATGACGATGTGACAACCAGCCGGGGGCACTGAACCTTCCACAGACAGCTTCTCCTGTATGGGTTGCCGATGCCCCCAGAGTTCTTCTCACCGTTAGTCCTCCTTCTATGGGAGAGCGGGATGGGGGGGGGGGGGGGGGGGGGGGAGGGAGGGTATGGGCAAGAGGTGGCATAATCAGGAAAATTTGGGTGGTAAGGAGTAGGAGATAAGACGTACCCATTGAAAGGAACTTGAACTTGCAGTGACACAAAGTACCTTCTGCTCTGCAAGTCACAAATGTGTGCTCAAGGAACTTCTCCACTCTGAAACCCCCCCTGTGTGTGTAGTGTTGTGTGTGTGTGTTGTGTGGAGGAGAAGAAAGAATAGGGTTGGATAGAGGTGAGAGGATGAGGTTGGCGTTGGGGAGCATGAAGGTTTGTAGTGAAAGAGCATATGCCATGTCCCCGAAGCCAAGGTTCTGACTTCAGCACGACTTGGAAGCGAGTAGGTCACCACTGTGCCCAAATTATCCTTGCAGCATAGGATTGTCCTTGTGTGTTGTGTTTTGTGTGTGTGTGTCGGGGACAGGGAGGGGTGGAAAGAGGTCGGGAGTGGGGAGACAACGGCCACGACTTGGTGGAGAGCATTTTTTTTGCCAAGGTCTTCTCCTCCCACCCCCCTGTGTTTGCTTGTGCGTGTGAGGACGGCAGGAGGCAGTTGCTTCTCTTCATCTCCCTTGGCAGTGATTGGACTGTTCCCAGGGAAGCGTTTGCAGTGGATGGATATAGAGAGAGTAGGTGGTGGGGAGAAGAGATGGGTGTTGTGTGTGTTTGTGACTGTATTGATGTGTTAAGTAATTATAGCGCATGTGTGTTGTGTGTGTGTGTGTTGTGTGTGTGTTTGTGTGTTGTGGTTTGTCATGTTGGTGTGTGTGTTTTGATTTCGTGTGTGTGTGTGTGTGTGGGTGGTCTGTGTGGTGTCATTGAGTTGATTGAGTACAATGTGTGATATGACAATCTGGCTTATAACGGTGGATAGCTGTTTTTACATCCTTGATTGCATTGAAGAGTGTGTGTTATGCCACAGACTATCACACACCACACTATTGATCACAATTTACAAAGCCTGGGAAACCATGTTTCCAGGCAAGAGCAGACCATACATGTGATGTTATAAGACACACAAGTGCTGACGTAAGGTGATACACAGCTGAAGTGTTGACAGGTTATGGACAATAGCAGGCCAATACATGTGATTTATAGTACAGCACAGTGACTGCCAGGTGGTACACACTGAAGTTTGACAGGTTGAGTAGACATAGCAGGCCAATCCGCATGTGCCATACCAACTCACACCGACAGATCAGTGCTTCACAGCTGAAAATTAGGAAGGACTTCCCAGTGCTTCGGCAGGCAGTATACCAAGAAATGTATATTCTTGGGCTTTTCTTTGTTTGTTTTTTGATTTATGGATTATTATTGTGTGTCTTTATTTGTTTTTTAAAGTTTGCATCTTGGTTTGGGAACTTTCTCCTTGAGTTTTTGTAGTTTTTCTCCTCGTCCTTGTTGTTTTTTGGGGGTTTTTTTTGGTTTTTTTTTGGTCTTCCTCAACTTTCGTGGCCTCTGGCGCGGTTACCCAACAACTCTCTGCTGCAGTTCTCCCATTTCACAACTACACCCATGCCCCATCCCTGTTTGCGCAGCCCTGCTGCACCAGCGTTCACAGGAGACACGCCATATCGGTTCTCCCCCGAGGCACCTGATCATAAGTAGGCACTGCACTGCTCTGATCATTTGGATGATGGGTGTTGTGTTGTGTGTGTTGATTTTGCATCCATGCCATACCCTCCATCCATCCCATCCATCCAGGCATCATTCCCCCTGGCGGACCTGGCGGCTTGAACTCATCATGAGCCTGATATGGAGAGAGAGAGAATTGAAATCCAAGGGAAATCACCAGAAGAAGCGGGGATGAAGAAGCCACAGAATTTGCGTTTTTTTTTTTTTTTTTTTTTTTTTTTTTTGTTTTTTTTTTTTTTTTTTTTTTTTTTTTTTTTTTTTTTTTTTTTTTTTTTTTTTTTTTTTTTACTATGATGTGCTGTGAGAATGACAGTATTTATGAGCAGGGCGTTGGCAAAGTGGCCTGTACCTGTCTTCAAAATGGACTGGGCATGGGGGTATGATCAGGCTCAGAAAAAAAAGGTGGCTCAACCAGACATTCTGTTCTTCCTAAGTGCAAACGGTACAGTTTTCCGTCAAACTCGCAGATTGTTTCAGCGTCTTCAAGTGCAACAGTACATTGTTAAGTCAAAACCTTGTTTGACTCAAGAAAAAAAAAAAAATCTATATCATTAAGGAGCAAAGCTAGCCTTTATTTTGAACCAGGTAAAAACTTGAGACACAAAGGGACATGCAGAATTGTTTAATCAGTCCAGTTTGGACAGAAAGTAAAGTGCTCCAAGGTGTCCAGAAAGATGAGGGGTCGGTGTGAAACGTATCAGGTGTAAGAAGGAAGGGGGGGAGGTAGCAGAAGGGAAAAGGGGTGGAGACTGATGGGTGGAACGTAAAGATGTCCCACGTATATGCTGTTCCTAAATAACACACCTTTATCTGGGGAGTTGGGGAAAAAAAAAAAGAAAAGAAATGGTGCTTCAGTGTTTTTTGTTTTGTCGTTTATGTGTTTTATACCCCCTGCATTTTAGTCAGGACCACAGTGGTTTCTATAACCGTTCGACTAAGGTAGGACTGGGCTCTTGCTCGTTGAGTTTGTTCTGTTCGCAGGTACGTTACAGACACATCATCCACATCATCGTCCTTCACATTTTCACCCACCACCACCCACTTACCCCTCCATCCATGTTCCATGTCTAACCCCCTCCTCCCTAACCTCCCCTCATCCCATTTCCATCCAGGCAAAAAAAAAAAAGTGTCCTTGGCTCAGAAGGGAAGGAGCCCACTGACACTGATTGCCATCCACTTCCACTGTTTTGGCCAAGTCCCCCCCCCCCCAGTTTTCACCCCCCCCCCGCCCCACCCCCTGACTCATTACTACCCGCCCCCCCCCTCTCCTACCAGACCACTGATTTAAAGTCAGTTGAGAAGGCAAGGAGACAACTGACTCGGACATCCAGCTTCCACTGTTGTTAAATCTGTTCAGGAAGGCAAGGAGGACTAGTGGGACTCTGATGCATCCAGCTTTCCACTGTTACATCGGTTCAGAAACAAGGGAGACAACTTACTCGAAATATCCACAGCCAAAAGCTCCCGCTGAGAACACTGACTGTGATACCATCCACTTTTTCCCTGTTGTTAGTCCAATAAGAAGGGAGGCAACTTGACATACCACCACGTCTCCACTGTGTTACGTCAATACATAATGGAGACAACTGGACGCTGATACATGCCAGCCCTCCACCTGTGTTTGTTAATCCGTAATGATTTTCTCTGCAACACAGTTTCCTATTTCTATTTTTCCCTGCCGATTGTGCAAGGGTATTCTGGTACCCCACCCTTTGATTGGGGGGGAAAGTTGTTTTTTGGCGGGGGGGGCGCCGTCCCGGCTCCGGCCCATTTAATGTTGGGGTCAGGGCCCCTCTGTGGAACATGAGGGAACGTGATCCCCAAGTTAGCCCTTGCCAAAATTGCCCATGACCATGCCCCCCCCCTTGGTTTGTGTGGGGAAGTAACATCCTCGTTTTTCTCCCTTTGTGCCCTCTGGTGGCCTGGCTTTTGCTTGGTTGTGCGCCCCCAGCTTTGCCTTCATTCCCCCTGCTTTGACCGACTGTTTTTTTCTCTGTCCCCCCCCTGGACTGTGCAGTGGTTTTTTCCCCTGTTGTTTTAGTGGTGTGTGGGTTGTCGTGTTGGGTGTGGTTGTGGGTGTGGTGTTGTGTGGGTGGTGTTTGGTTGTGGTTTTGTCTCTGTGTTTTGATGTGGGTGTGGTGTGGTTTTTGTATTTGCGCATGCACGCGTGTCTGTGTTTGGGGTCTGGTGTAATGTTTTTTGTACTGTGCAATGCCCAACAATGTTTTTTCCCCTGGGTTTTTTTTGTTTTGAGTGGTGGTTGTTGTTGTGCGTGTTGGGTTGTTTTTGCATGCCAGTGTTTCCTTTTTGTTTTGTTTCGGGGTTGTGGGTGTTGTTGTGTTGTTTTTGTGGTATTTTTTGTTTGCAATGCCATATTGTGTTGACTGTGTTGACTTTATTTTTTGAGTGTGGTGTAAGCCGTTTTGTATGTTTGTTCATGCACGTGTGGTCCCCCCCCCTTGATGTTTTGTTTTGAAGTGGTTGTGTGTGATTGTTTGTAATGGTGTGGGCATGCAAGGTGTTTTTGACCTGTTGGTTTGGTTGTTTTTGTTTTGTTTGTATGTGTTTGCCATGCCACGTGGGTTTTGGGTGTCCCCCCCCTGTGTTGGTTTGCGTGAGTTGTTTTTGCATGTGTTGAAGAGTGCACATCTATACTTTTTTTTTTTGTTTGCCGTTCCACATGTCATTGGAGGAATGGATCCCCCACCCGTTGGAGTATTTTTTGAAAATGGGTTTCAGAATTGTGTCCCCCCTGCATGGGAAAAAGGAAGGTTCACTGGAAACCAACGTTACGCAGGCAACTACAGTGTGTATAGTTGTTTTTTGCATCTTTTGTTGAATTATTTGTTTATGAATCCGTTTCCTTTTGTTCCTTGTGGCCATCTGTTTTTGTCTTGTTTGTAACAAACAATGGCAGTACGCTTTGTTCTGTTTGTGTCCCCTGCTGTTGATTGAAACCCCTGTTTTCATACACATACCCTGGACAAACCAACGTTGGTACATTTGAGGTGGTTTCTGTTTCTTTTTCTGGTGTTTTCCCCCTTTGTTTTTTTTTGTGTTCTTTTTAAATCCCCTTTTCCACCAAAGCCTAAGGGTTGGTCCCCCCCCCTGTGTGTTATCTTCCAGCATGAAACAAAGCCTTTCAAAAAGGGGGATGGATTATATTGGTCCCCCCATTTTTTTGTTCAATCACTGGACTCAGCCCATTACAAAAAGGCCAGTTTGGGTTGTTGCCAAAACTTAACTGATGGGGCAGAGCGTCCCACCATTGGATCGTCCGGTGGATTCCAAACACTAAAATTTTTGTTTGAAAAAAATGAAACACAGACAAATAGGGAATAACCATTTTTTTGGGTTTGTCAAATTTACCACCCCATAATCCTTGGTGTCTCAATTTTTAAAATAATTGGGCAGTGGTTTTTTTTTTCATTAATCAATTCAAATTGGTCCAGTGTTTTTTTTTTCAACAAAATTTTAAACCTGTATGGGCAACAATAAGGGTTCAACTCCTTGGTGCTGTTCCCATTGATGCCAGTTCCCCCATTGGCGGTCCCCCCAGCCTCCCATTGTCCATTGGCTAATCCCATGCGAATGAAAATCAGTGTGTTTTGAAAACCCAAATTCCACAGGCATTAAGCCGGGAACATAGCGGTCCCCCACCCATTGTTTTGTGTTCATTGTCCGCCTCCAAATTGACTAAAATTTGTATTTCCCCACCCAAACTTTTAAAGGGGGACCTTTAGGATCCACACCCATAACTGTGTGTTGTGTTTGTGGGTGTCCCGGGGTCCAACTAAAATTGTTTAAACCAAAATCCACAATGGTTTCAAAAAGCAAAGGATAAGCCCCTGTTTGTCCACCATTGTAGTTTGAATGTTTTTGTTTTGAACCTGGGTGCCATCATACCTCCCTTGGTTTTTTTTTTTTGTTGTTTTAAATTTTTTCCCCGTTTCTATGACCTCCTATCATCCCTATGAACATTCCTTCACAGGGATCTTCCTTAATCTCATTCCTTCGTCCCTAACCCTCCTTAAAGTGTGTACAACATGTCGTGAGTAATGTACTTGGTTAGTATATGTCCATGTTTGCCTCCATTTTTGCCCTTGAGCCAGTGGCGTATGGGATACCAAAATTTTATTGGAAAATGGACCCCATTTTTTTTCAAACTCAAACCTTGCCTTGGGAGTGGCCCAGTTTCATTTCCATAACACAGGCATTAAGTTTGTTGTTTTTGAGAAAAACCAAAACCTTCCTCCCAGAATTCGCCGAAAATAATTCCCCCCTGAGGCCCTTAACCTTTAATACACAATTGGTCAAACATACGGTTGTTAATACTGCTGAAACAGGAGCCCTGGAAAATGTTTGTAGTTTTGTTTTTCCCCCTGGCTGCAAAAAAGACCCGAATCCCACCAAAACAGCCCAAGTCCGGAAACTGGTTTAACAAATGCCATCAGCTGGATGAGAAAAAAACAGTGTTTGTGGGTTGTGCGTTGTGGGGTTGGGGGGAGGGCACCCGGGGGGCGTTTTTTTGAATTACCCCCGTCCCCACCCAACCCAACCGCCAACATGGGCAAAGAAACTGGGCCAACCCACACTCTACTCCATCCCCCCTCCTCCGACCTTAGCCTAACACTCCTCCGGACTGTTCCCGAGGAATTTAGGGACTAATTAATGTTATGGAATGCTTTAATGCATGGAATGGCCAGAACAATTCGTGATAGAGATTCTACATGAGGAAGGAACATTGGAGAGTTCTTGTGATTCTTTGTCCCACATTTTAAGAGAAGCTAAATTTTTTTAAAATTTTTTCGTTTTTAAGTTCAAATGCACCTTTAAGAATTATTTTTTTTTTGTGAGTTTTTGATTTGTAACAAATTTACAAAAAAGAGCAACTCTGAAAGACAGTTGAAGTCCAATTCCATATTAAATTGGTGTTGGGGTACCCCCCCCCCCCATCTGTTTTTCTTGCTTTGATTTTTTTGAAAAAAAAAAATTTCACTTTTCAAATCCCTCATTTGAATGAATAAATTTTTTGGGCCCTGTTTAAATTCCTGAATTTTGTTTTTTTTTCTTGATTTAAAAAAATTCCAATTCCCTCAGTTTTTTTTTGACAAATTTTTGACTGTTAATCCTATGATTTTTTTGTAAAATCACTTAGTGTGTCCAACCATTTGTGATTTCAATTCATCGCCATCGCCCCGTCCGGTACAAGTTTAATCTTTTGTTTCTACAGTCGTTTGGCCCCTTGCTTTCCCCCAGGCAGGCCCATAAACAGTGACAAAGGATCCTTTTGTTAAAAACCCTATGGGGTACTGCTAATTCCCCTCCCTTCCTTTGAAAGCAGAAAGCATTGACGCTCGTGGATTGGGATAGACAATTAAAGCCACCTGGCCTCCTCTTGAGGTAAACTGAAAATTGCCCTTTGTTTTTGCCCGTAAACTAAATGCTGTCCCTAAACCAACAAGAAAAGGTCCAACAATGACAGTGGAAATTTCTGGGACCATGTCTGCGCATCACAACCCTGCCCCCTTACACACCACCATCATGATGACAATGTGAGTGTCATGAGAAGACCTTTATCTGCCTGCGCTCCAACCCCTCCACATGGAATGTTTAACAGTCCTGATTGAACTCCTATCTTGTCCCCCCCCCCCCCCCCCCCCCCCCTGCCCCCAATCCCCATCAACAAAATTTGTTTTAAAAACAGCCCCCTTTGGGAAAGATGAACCTTATCTTGACTTGTTTCCACAATGTTTACAAAGTCCCCCTGAATTGAAAGACCTGATTCCGTCCCCCCCCCCCCCACCCCTGCCCCCCCCATATGCACACTTTTTTGCAGTCCCCCAGATGACTGGGATCTGCGTTCCCCATCACAATTTGTTTTACAGGTTCCCCCCCCCCCTGAAGAACCTGATCCTTTGTTCTGCCCCCATTCCCACACCAACAAAAATGTTTTACAGTCCCCCCCCCTGATTGAACCTGGTCGCCCCCGCCCCTGCCCCATCAACATGTTACCCGTCTGAATGACCCTGGTCCTGTTGGTCCCCCCCTGTCCCCCACCCCACCCCCCCCCCCCCCACAATGTTTTTGTTACAAAGTCCCCCTGGTGGACCCTGAATTCCCTGTCCCCCTGCCCCCCATCCCCCATCCACAATTGTTTACAGTCCACCCCTGATGGAACCTATCTGTCCCCCACTCCCCCATCCCCATTCCCACATGGTTTTAAACATTCCCCCTGGATGAACCTGATCTGGTCCCCTGCCCCCCTCCCATCACTAATTTGTACCAAGTTCTGAAAATGACCTGATACTGTTCTGGCCGCCCGGCTTCCCATTTTCCATTCAACAATGTTTTTTTGACAGGTCCCCCCCTGATTTGAACCCCTGGCCCCCACTGGTTCCCACCCCCCCTGGCCCCCATCAAGTCACAATGTTATTTGTTTACAGTCCCCCCCCCCTGACAATGACCTTGATCCCTGTCCCTTTTCCCCATTCCCACATCACAATGTTTCATTCCCCTGGATTGGAACCAACCCTATCTGTCCCTGCCCCATCCCCATCACGATGGACGTTTTGTTTTTGCCCAGTCTGATGAAACCGGATTCCCGTCCCGGCCCCCCTCCCCATCACATATGTGACTGTCCTGAATGTTGACCCTGAATCCTGTCCCCCCTGGCCTTGTCCCCCCCACCCCCCCGTCCCTGCCCCCCCCATCACCCCCTCACAAAAATGGTATTGCCAAGTCCCCCCTTGATACCTGACTTCCGACGTTCCCTGCACCCCCCCACCATCTCCACAATGTTTTTTTCACGCATTTCCCCCTGGGATTGACCCTGATCTGGTTTTCCCCCCCCCCCTGCCCCCAATCTTGTCCTGCCCCCATGCCCAAATCACACAGTGGGGTTGTTTTTTACAGTCACTTGAGACCCCTTATTCTGTCCCTTGTGTCTTGGGGCCCCCCCATCCATCCCAAAGTTAACCAGTTTCCCCCTGATGACCCCCTTTTTGGTCTTGTTCCTGTCTTGCCCCATCCCATCAACAATGTTTTACAGTCTTGATTTTGACCTGATTTCTGTGGCCCCCTGGGCCCCATCCATCACAAATGTTACAGTTCCCCCTGATGACCTACTGGTCCCCTGCCCCATCCCATCACAAATGGAACGGGTGCCGGTCCCTGTGACCCGATTCCGTCCGCCCTCCCCATCCCCCATCACAATGTTTGTGTTGCCGGTACCCTGAGGACCTGTCCCTGTCCCCCCCCCGCCCAATTTCCCACCTCAACCATTTACAAGTCCCCCCCTGAAGTGAAACCTGAATTTTCTGTTCCCCCCCCTGCCCCACCCCCATTGTCGCACAAATGTTTTAGCGGCCCTTGAGGAACCTGATTCCTGTTTGCCCCAAATATCCCCATCACCAAGGTGTTTTCGGTCCACCTGATGAACCCTGAAATTCCGGTCCCTGGTTGATCTGTCACCTGCCCCAACCACCAATCCACAATTTTTACCAGTACCTGAATGACCCATGAACCGCCCCCCCCCTGCCCGAAATCAATCCCATCACAATGGGTTTTTTTTTACAGTCTTGATGAGCTGATCCCCTTGTCCCTGGGCCCCCATATCCATCAACAGGGACCGGTGCAGTCCCCTTAATTACGCCCTGAACCGTCTGGCCCAATCCCCCATCACACACAATGTTTGCCCAGTCCCCCCCGGATGACCTGGACCGCCTGCCCCCCCCATTCCCACATCACCAAATGGTTTTAACAAAGTCCCCCTGAGACCTTAAAATCTTGGTTTCCCCCCCCCCCCCCCCCCCCCCCCCCCCACCCCCTGCCCCCATCCCATTCACAAATGTTTACCCAAACCCAGTCCTGATTGAAACCTGAATCGTCCTGCCGCCTATGTCCCCTGATTGTAGAACCTGATCTGTCCCCTGCCACCATCAAACAAATGTTACAGTCCCTTATGACCTGATCTGATCCTCCCACCGCGCGATCCACAATAGTTCGACAGTTTCCAATTCCCATTCAATCTTTTGGCACCCACCACCACCCCACCCCTTTCATAAGGATTGTGGTGATACCCAATTCTGGTCCTGCTTCTATCCCATCCCCACCCAATCTGTCCTGCCTTCATCATCCCCTCCCAGTTTCAAAGTCCTTGATGAACGACCGATCTGTCCTGACCGCACTTCCTGTTAATGAAATAGTCATTAAAGCGTCTTAGAAGAACCTTATTCCTTCCCCACGTCCTTCCTACCCCTTTCTGTCCACGCCATCCTATCCCGAAAATTGTTAGTCAGATGATGTATGCCGTGGCCCCCACTCATACACTCTCAAGGATGATACAATAGACTGATGACAATATCTGTGAGCCTCTGTCCTGTCCACGAAGATGTGTGCCTGTTTTGGACTACCATGGATTATCCGTCCGTCCCCCTTCTATCACCGTGGTTTTTTTTTCTAGTTTTGAGGATCTGCTGCTGGCTCGGTCAATTTTTTCTCTTGCTGATTGGTCTGCCTCTGCTTCAGGAGCAAAAAAGGATAATGCTCAGTTTTTCTCTATTCCCTCCCTATCACGTCAGACCTAATCATTGTTTTGGCAAGGGTTAATTTTCCAATTAAACGATTTGGCAATATAACCGTAATAGTACAGGATCAATGCTACGTCCATCACAGGTCTCTCTCCCGCTCAAGTCCCCCTCTCCCCATGTGGGTCCATCTGACGCACAACGCTCGGTTAACCAGTGAAGGGGTTAAGTGTTACATTTCCCTTTTCCCCTAATGTAGTAGACTCAGCAGTAACAATCTGAGGAGGTTGATGTTATTTTCGTTTCCCCCCTTCCTAATTCAGGACGCCTCATCAATTTGCAGGTCCAAGGGCCTTCATGTTTTACATTTTTCATTCACTGATCATAATAGATGTATCAATAGCAGTCCAAGGGATTAATTTTATATTCTCCCCATCAGCAGACCACAATCAGTTTGCCCGTCAAAGCGTTAACTTTTATAGTCTTCCATAGTCTTTTTCCCGTTATCAGTCTTCCCCCGATCAGCGACTATAATACCTTAATCAGAGAAAAGAAGTCAGGGGGTTCCATTTTTGACAGTCTCTGGTAACACGGGACTCACCTGACACACCTTTTAGGATGTCAACGGTTACCACCTCGCACTCCCGATCATCACCGACACTGTTCCAGGAACACTCAAAGGTGATGCAAGATAACCTGCCTGAAAGAGTTGGTTTTTTCCCAACTCACCATAAGCCATGTTGAAATAATAATTTTGCACATGCCTGAAATGTGCTGTCCACCTGAGTGTTTGGTAGTTTTGTTTTCGTCCCCCGTTGATTGACTGACCTGAAGATGAATGGAACAGGGTTAACATGGTTTAGACACTGGCCCTAAACAGGTGTGGTTTCGACCTGGCCTCCCGTTCTTGGCTTTCATGCGTTCTTGCTTTCTTGCTGCGATGGATCCCAGGTCTGAATTGGTTTTTGTTTTCTTATTCGTACTCTGCCTAAAAGACTCCATGAATCCCTCCGAACAGCTGAAAACAACTTAAACGCTAAGGGTAACAAAATGCAGCCGCTAGTGTATGAAACATTACATGTGTAACCATTTTTGATGGCCCACCATAAACACATTT
This sequence comes from Conus betulinus, assembly GCA_016801955.1. Lineage (NCBI taxonomy): Eukaryota > Metazoa > Mollusca > Gastropoda > Neogastropoda > Conidae > Conus > Conus betulinus. The sequence goes on from JADBJO010012227.1 coordinate 59,390, forward strand.
TTGATTGCCCCACCAAC
>JADBJO010012228.1:0-2500 GCA_016801955.1 Conus betulinus
CAAAAGGTTGATGATAGTATTGGTGTTATTATCATTATAAACACCATTTTTGATTATTCCTATATTATTAGTATCATTCATTACCATCATTATTATATGATTGTTATATGGTATTATTATCATTATTACCTTGGTTATTAGTATCATGATTATCGTTATAATCATCAACGATTATCATTTGTTCCTTGTTTTTTGATTTTATGTCCTGTCATTGCCATTATATGTTTTTAAGTATTAACGAAACGTCTGTCTCTCTCAGGGGGAATACAATTTATCCTTGGAGTTCATGTATGATGTATGAAACCACAAGTTCTTTCCTATTCCGTACTAATGTCCGATCCGCTGCTGGGAAAAACTTGGGGGTGTCTTTCACATTGAACCACAGATAACAGATCGATTATTATCTTTGACTGGAAGGTCGTCTTTTGTCTTTGATAAAAAAAAAAAGCATTGATATAAAAGTGAGGTAAACGTGCCTGGTACCAAACGTGCTTCCTATGACATTGTGAAAAACAAAAAAGACCCACTTTTTTCTGGGATGCCCTAGGACTGCCCTCCGAGTGAAATACACTCCATCACCCACCACATTGCTTGAACACCCGTAAGAATAAAAACGCCCCCAAATCCCCCCCCCACCCCTCCCACCCCGATCTCTACTCTCTTATCTCTCTCTCTTCTCTCTCTCCCTCACCCTCTCCCCCCCCCCCCCCCACCTCTCTCTCTCTCTACTCTCCGCTCTCTCTCGCGTTAGCCACGAACTCGCCTTATAATCTCTTGCCCCACGTCTGTTTTAACGATGCCGGTAACGTGGCATGACTTCCTATACAGACTGTCACTGACACTCGCAGAGTATTGTGCAGACACAACATGAGGGTCCCACAGATCGACCTCCTGACAGGCAAAGGCCGACGACGTGTCAGGCCACAGAAGAAGACCGATTCCTCATTGATCCCTTGTCTTTTTTCCCCTGAGTGAAAAACGCCTTTCATTCCACCTGAAGAGAGAACTTAGAGCTGTGGTGCTCGTGCACCGACAGAAAAACATGCGCCACAGGGATAGTCTCATCGTTGTTGTCCACACATGGAGAAGTTGACGTGAAGGTTAAAAGAGTCGGACCCCGCGTCACCCCCAGTGATGCTGGATTTGTGTATGTAGGGTTTTTTCCTAAATCCCAGAGAAAGCAGCGTTTAGGCCGGCTATTGATTGAGATCAGATATTGCTGCGGAACAAAAGCGACGAGTGTACAGTAAATGGTTTTACTACCGATTGAACTTAGCGACTGGCGTTGCCGAATTCAGAAATTAATCGTTGAATCCAGTATTCGCTATAAACAATACCATTGTCAAAAAATTCATTTTCATCGACTTGTTTATATGTTCATTATCGCTATTATCATAAGGATTAGTGTCATAAATCGTTATCATCATTAAATACTATTCATTGACTGCTTCGAACAGGACCAATCTATCAACCTGCTGTTTTAGACACAAGGCCATTAATTTCGCGCTTCTAATCACTCGAAACCAATCCGATACCCTAGTCTGTCCCCCCATGCGCGATGGATTTAGTAATAATGATAAGGCTTCTTACACATTACCAATATGATACTTTCGCGATAATTACAAAAAAACAACCACACGGTCCCTTTTTTACCACGTGGATTTTCCCCCCCCCCCCCCCCCCCCCTCTTCCCCCCCCCCCCCCCCCCCCCCCCTCCCCCCCCCCCCCCCCCCCCCCCCCCCCCCCCCCCCCCCCCACACCCCCTCCCCCCCCCCCCCCCCCCCCCCCCCCACCCCCCCCCCCAACCCCCCACCACACCCCCCACCCCCCCCCGCCCCCCCCCCCCCCCCCCCCAACCCCCCCACACCCCCCCACCAAAACACTTGGTATTGCTGTTTACAAGGGAGAAAATCGAAAAAATTGAAATGCCTTGCGTCTATAGACAGCGCTTGATAGGTTTTTCGTATGTGGAATATAAATCCTTGGGCCATTTCCTTTACATTCAGTAACATGTTTATTCATATACGGCAGCATGAACAGACTGTTTTCTTACTTATGATTTGCCGATATAAGATCTTCGGATACCAAGATAGAGCGGAGGGAGGGTATATGACCATGCTCGTACTGTATGCCCTTCTTTCATTGTGCTCTTTTTCCCCCCCGCACTACCCCAAATCCGGTGCCTAGTTTTACACCGCGCTCGCTGTCCGATGTAGGAGCCCGCTCATCCCACACATTGTTGTGACCTGCTCAAATGAAACCACTCACTTTCACCACGGGACAAAGTACCAGCCGTACGCAATGATCTCCAATCACAAATAAAGGTTTGACCAGATGCTGGCCAATCTAATTTCAGACGTTCCAATACAACTGTCAGGAGAAGCGAGTCACTCGTAGCTTTTTGCCGACCAGTGAAAGCACTTACGCACGATCAGCATTCTGACGGAAGATTTCTGTTGCAATGCGTAAAAAAAGGACAAGAACAAGGAGTTATGGTAAT
>JADBJO010012228.1:25000-37500 GCA_016801955.1 Conus betulinus
CACAGAACAGACTGCAAAAATGACAGCACAGAGCACACAGAACAGACTGCAGAAATGACAGCAGAAATGACACTGCAAAAAGACAGCACAGAGCACACAGAACAGACTGCAGAAATGACAGCACAGAGCACGCAGAACAGACAGCAGAAATGACAGCACAGAGCACACACAGAACAGACAGCAGAAATGACAGCACAGAGCACGCAGAACAGACAGCAGAAATGACAGCACAGAGCACGCAGAACAGACAGCAGAAATGACAGCACAGAGCACGCAGAACAGACAGCAGAAATGACAGCACAGAGCACGCAGAACAGACAACAGAAATGACCGAACAGAGCACGCAGAACAGACAAGGACACATCCCCTTAACTAAACATGTGTCGGTAATTCAACACCGAAAATTAAGCAGCTCCAGTTCTGATATCCCTTATTTTGAGATAACTACGAAACAAGAATAATAGGTGATCTGTTCATGGTGGTGTAGACGTTTGGGTTTATGCGTATGTTTCTTTTCTATTTAATTAGAGGCTTGTGGTCACAGAGTTTCCATTTAATAGCAACCAAAATGACTCTAACGCTGTATAGAATAACTGTAGCCGATACATTACGCCTGGCTTCTGTCTTTTGCTATAATGTTATGAGTACGGTTTTGTTTTGTAGCTCGTCTCTGTTCTTTGTGTTAATATTTGAACAAATGTTACATGGAGTCCTCTAGTGTACTACATAGTCTTAGGACTTTACAGGTCGTCCATTTCTAGTCTTAGAACTTTACAGGTCGTCCATTTCTAAACATCACACGTATTTGTCAATACTTTAGGCGTACGACGCATGTGTGTGTGTGTGTGTGTGTGTGTGTGTGTGTGTGTGTGTGTGTGTGTGTGTGTGTGTGTGTGTCTATCTGTCTGTCTGTCGGTGACGTGTGTCTGTGTGTGTTCTAGAATCAAATGGCTAAAAATGGTTCAGCTTTCAAGACGTCTAAAGGAGACAGAGGTATACTCCAAACACATTCAGTCTGAACGATTCGCTATTGACAGTGAATGGAGGGGAACACAGTAACGGACACGCAGTCGAGCGAAATCACAAACGGGAGGACAAGGGGATTGTACAACCTGGAGCAAACTTTCACATAAAGAACGAAGCTGAAGTTGGCAAAATATCAAACCAAAAGTTATGCGTGAAATCGGGTGCAAAGAAGCCAGATGAAGCGTGGAAGCTCTCATAAAATGCCTCAGTGAATGCACGCGTAAACAGCTCGACACCAAAAACCGCATGGCCCAGATTCTAATCATCCTTGTACAACTCCAAGTGAAACTAGGAAATGTGAGAGAATTAATGGTCTGTTCGTGCTCGCGTGGACATTTCGCTAAAGGACGCTTCTCTGCTCTCGACTTCTTGCTTTGTGGTGAGAGTTTCAGCTTTCATCAATGGGTGGAGGAAGGACAAGGGTCGTACCTACCAATGACTTGGTTCAGTGGTTTCCAGTCTATAGTGAAACGCTCTCTCTCTCTCTCTCTCTCTCTCTCTCTCTCTCTCTCTCTCTCTCTCTCTCTCACACACACACACACACACACACACACACACACACACACATATACCACTTACATACACAGACGTATCATCTGTCCCACTAATTCCGCTCATGCCTCCCCTCTCTCTCTCTCTCTCTCTCTCTCTCTCTCTCTCTCTCGTCGCAATAGATAAGCAGAGAGACAGACAGATAGATAAACAGATAGAAAGATACACAGACAGACATAGATAGACAGATAGACAGATAGATAGACAGATAGATACACAGACAGATAGACAGATGTATGTCACTCTAACATATGTTAATACACAAAATGAAATCAGAAGACACAAACACAGAGGCAGACAAGCAGGCACACAAAGTTCAACGAAAAAAGAAAAAGGTGGCAGTGAAACAGAATGTCTCAGTCACTAAAGAAAAAAAAATCCAGGCCCATGTAACGACAGAACAAACGATTACGCAAAACGGCAAAGAGAAAGAGAGCGAGGTAAGAGATAAAAGAGGAGTTTGACACCACTTGCACAGATGGCAGAAACCACCATGAAGCCAGACATAAAACGGCCCGCTAACTGCACGCGCCGATCGCTCAGCGCCATAACTCAAATTGCCCCCACTCTAATCTGATTTTCGCACGGGAACATAAACAGAACGCAAGTTCGTGTTCCGCACTCTTTAGCTTCAGTGACTGCTCCACCTCTGCACTTCTTTACGGTAGTAAGATTTCAGTTTTAAAGCGTGTAGGGAAGACAGGGCCATACTTGCAAAACTGCCGAAGTTACTGACCAGTGTCTGTTCTTTGCGAATTAGAGTGATACACACAATTATACCATCTCTCTCTCTCTCTCTCTCTCTCTCTCTCTCTCTCTCTGCTTGACTGAAAAAAGTTATTACCACTCGGAGTTTCTAAACAGACTCCCCCGGGAGACAAAAAAATTGTCTCAAATCGGTCTGAATAAACGCACGTCACCGCAAGAGAAAAGTCACTGTCGTTGTCACACACACACACACACACACACACACACACACACACACACACACACACTCACTCATACACTACTCCCACTATGGGCTCCTGATATGGGCTCCTACTATGGGCTCCTGGTACTGGCTCCTACTGGGCTCCTGGTATGGCTCCTACTATGGGCTCCTGGTATTGGCTCTTACTATGGGCTTCTGAAACTGGTTCCCACTATGGGCTCCTGATATTGGCTCCTACTGTGTGCTCCTGGTATGGCTCCTACTATGGGCTTCTGATATGGTCTCCTACTATAGGGCTTCTGATATGGTCTCCTACTATGGGCTCCTGGTATGGCTCCTACTATGGGCTCCTGATATGGGCTCTTACTATGGTTCCTGATACTGGGCTCCTACTATGGGCTCCTGTTATGGGCTCCTACTATGGGCTCCTGCCATTGGTTCCTACCACGGGCATCTGCTATTGGCTCCTACTACGGGCTCCTGATATTGGTTCCTGTTACTATTTAATCTTTCGATCTGAACGGATCCTACCATGGGCTCCTGGTATGGCTGCTACTATGAGCTCCTGGTATGGCTCCTACTATAGGCTCCTGATCTGGGCTTCCACTACGGGCTCCTGGTATTGGCTGCTACTATGGGGCTCCTGTATGGCTCCTACTATGGGCTCCTGATATGGGCTGCTACTATGGGCTCCTGATATGGGCTGCTACTATGGGCTCCTGATATGGGCTCCTACTATGGGCTCCTGATATGGGCTCCTACTATGGGCTCCTGATGTGGGTTCCTACTATGGGCTCCTGATATGGGCTCCCACTATGGGCTCCTGATATGGGCTCCTACTATGGGCTCCTGATGTGGGCTTCTACTACGGATTCCTGCTTATATGGGCTCCTCCTACTATGGGCTACTGATATTGGCTCTTACTATGGGCTCCTGATATTGGCTCCTACTATGGTCTCCTGATATTGGCTCCTCCTATGGGCTCCCGCTATGGGTTCCTGCAATGGGCTTCTACCATGAGCTTAAATGGGAAAGTCTGACGCCATGCACTTGAGTTTTATCCGCTTAATGGATGCGTCTCAGGCAGTGCTGCTCAATTTTCCTGATCAACATTGTAGCTGTCTGTGCATCTCGGGCCTGGTTGACGCCAGGATACATCATAAAAGGAATATACTATACAGTCTGACCGTAACAGAACCCCATAGCAGCATTTTCATACTCTTCATTCTCATCAATCAAGATGAGAACGAAAAAGGATTGTTGTAGGCCTAAGGATGACGTGTGAAATGATACATACTGGAAGACTCATACGCCGAAAGAAGATGAGGTGACGAACCAATAAAAAAGACCAGACTCCGACGAGACAGCAGAAACAGACTTTTCATGCTTATGCTTTTTTTCCCGCCTAATCTAAGTTGCATTCCAACACTGTGCAGAAAAGCCAAAGACTACAGAACGTATTGTCACCTGGGAAACGATGAAATCGGCCATACGTAGAAAGGGTCAGGGACTCGGGCAAGTCATGTCTGTGTTCAGAGAGAGAGAGAGAGAGAGAGAGAGAGAGAGACAGAGGAGAGACAGAGAGAGAGAGAGAGAGACAGAGAGAGAGAGAGAGAGACAGAGAGAGAGAGAGAGAGCAGGCACTTTCAGACAGACAGAAAGGCAGGCAGGCAGACAGACAGACAGACCAAAAGATAGAGGAGAGAGATGTAACCAAACTGCCGACAAACACAAACAGCACAAAGATTACAACGACAATGACAAACATGAAAAGCAGTAAAACCATGACAAACAACGACAAATAACGACAAAGAACGACAAACACCGACAAACAATGGCAAACAACGGTAATGACAAATAAGGACAACAACGATAAACAAGGAAAACAACTACAAACAACAACAAACAACGACAAATAATGACAAATGACGACAAACAATGACAAACAACGACGACAATGACTGTGACAAACAACGACAAACAATGACAAACAATGAAAACAAAGACGAACAAAGACAAACAACGACAAACAACGACAAACAATGACACTCACCATTTTTCACATCGTCGAAGATTTTGCTCTTGCCCTTCAGCCAGCTGACGTGTTCCTGACACTCCAGGGTGGTCCTGCTCTCCGCGGGTAGACCGATCAGGTATTCCAGCTTCTTGTACTGCGACATCTTCACAGCCTCCGTTCTGCCTCAGCGCCACGACTTAGTCCGTCACACACAGACCCTCTCTGCGCTCCTCCACACCAGCACTATCCGTCAGCCAAAAATCTTCGGAAACCTCCTTGCGCCTCCCACAGACAACACAGTACGCTGCCTATAGCAAAGTGCAGTTCAAATCCGAGGACAGGACTTCAGGTTTTTCGTGGACTAATCAATGTGATGTACACACATGGACCGTAACTAGAGGGCTCGTGAGACGTGGAGAGGTATTTGTCAGCTGTTGAGGGATGGACAATGTACAGTCTGTTTCAAAGCGATCTTCTCGACAGGCGCTGTGTGATTACCGTCTCTGCATCTTGAAAGCTGGAACACAAACCGAAGTATGTACGTGTGAAATACAATCATCAATCACAGTACCATCTGTCAGATATGTGACTTGCACAGGTTGATGAATTTTGATAAGAATACCTGCAACACTGTCCAAAAAGAAAAAAAAAAATCTGTGCTTCCATTTCTGATACAAAGGACTACTTTTTGTTGAACTGATCAAAAGCGCCATTACATCCTGTGTTTGGCGTTCAGTTCAGTTTAAATTTTTTGTACACACTATGTTAAAAAAAGTATATCAATGTCATGAAACCGTAAACACATTCTATTTCATTGTGTACAGATCAGACTTTTTTCTCCTGGCATCGGATGCCAATATATCATGGGGAAACATGTTTATTTCTTTCAAAAATATTCTTATGCAACACTGGTTAGTTGCCCATTGTATAAGCCATTAAACCCTCTCATTTTCCCCCCCCCCCCTCCCCTCTCCCCTTCTACCTCCTTCCCACGCCTCTCCTTGTATCCCCCCCCCCCCCCCCCCCCCCCTCCGTCCCGCTTCGTCTCCACAAGCTCTGGTTTGCCATACCCCCTTTGGCGGGATGCACGTGTAAGCCAGACCTGACAGTAAGCTGACGCCGTTATCCATCCCGTCAACCCCGTGCATCCTCTACGATGACGCCACAAACCATCATCTTCATGTGCATCCACCAAGGCGTTGCCGAGAGCCCAGAACGTCACTCCTGACAGCCGTAGAGAGTGGGGGCCAGGGGGACGGGGGAGCGAAAGGCACGGGGGGGGGGGGGGGGGGGGGGGGGGGGGGAGTATATGTGGGCGGGGATAGCATAGCGAAAGGGTGTGATTCAACCCAGCCATGCTCGTTATTTCGCCAGTTTTGTCAGGGATGCAGTGCGTGTTGTTCGTCTGACCGTGTTTCTCATAGACCACCGTTCCACACAGGATCCAATCTGTTTACGAGTACACAGGAAAGCGGTCAAGCCGTCAGGTGGTCTGCATACACCGACTGTCAACGGAGATCAGGGAGACTAGGCTCTGCTAAGCTCTACCTTTTACCAATCAGGCGTAATATGGCTCCACTCTGCAATCGACTGACAGTCCTTAGCCGAGAAAGGGACAGATAGACAGACAGAGACAGACAGGCAAAGACAGAGAAAGGACAGACAGAGAGAGGACAGACAGACAGACAGACACAGACAGAGAAACAACATTTATGATGAAATGCGGGACAAGAAATCTTTGGATCTATGACAACGAAAATGCGAGCATAAAAAAGAAAAGCCAACTGAATCTCAATTTTGATAATGAGTCAAAACGACAAACATGGCATGACGACTGAAACAGCGCCAAACCTGCATTGGGATGAAACGGCAAGAGCTCAATTCCCATGACGGCACGTGCAAAAAAGTGTGTGTGTGTGTGTGTGTGTGTGTGTGTGTGTGTGTGTGTGTGTGTGTGTGTGTGTGTGTGTGTGTGTGTGTGTGTGTGTGTGTACCAAGAGGTAATTCTTGAGTGTGTGATGTGTAAGTGTTGTCAGACATGCGGTGTGTAAACTACCAAGAGGTAATTCTGGGACAGCTGTCGCCAGACATGCGGACTCTGATGTTTTCACTGAAAAGCAGAAATCGCCAGATGCCGACTGATGAATTACTGACCAAAGAAATTTTCATTTTTCTTCGTATTCTTTACCAGCGCCATTAACAACTTCGATGACCTTGACTACGGAGCGGAATACCGTATCAGAAAACAAAAACAGAACTCAACGTCTTCAACTAAGATACAGAATATTTAGAAAAGTTCCCTTGGAATCAAACGGAAGTGCTGCCAGTTCAAAACGTGAAATCCACGCTACTTTATGGCTGCCAAACGTGACAACTGAAAAATCATCCAAGCGAAACAAAGTAGATGACTTTGAAACCAGACGTCTGCCTAAAGTCCTGATCCGCTCTGTGTTAGCTGAACAGGTCAGGAAGTGATCCAAGTAGCTACGCGTGTCAATCCGCCTTTTCGAATTGAACATCAAATCCCTCTTCTTATACGGATCGGAGACCTGGAGAACCACACAGACCACCATGCACAAACTGCAGACCTTCATTAACAGCTGCCAGCGAAGGATCCTCCACATTCACTAGCCAGACACGGTAAGCAACAAAGAGCTGTGGGAACGAACTAACCAACTGCCAGCAGAGCAAGACATCCGGAAAAGAAGATGGCGGTGGATAGGACACCCATCAGAAAGGCCCCCAACAACATCACCAGAAAAGCTCTAGCCTGGAATCCTCAAGGCAAGAGAAAGCGAGGAAGACCAAGAAACACCTGAGGCGGGGACCTGGAGGCGGACACCAGGCAGAGGGGTTACAGCTGGGGAGAGAATAGAAAAAAAATGCCCTGGACCGTGGTCCTTGGCGGGCACCTGTTGATGGCCTGAGCTCCGGCAAGAGCATGGGCTTAAGTAAGTAAGTAGTACTCGTGTCAATCTCCATAAGCAGACGATTCCCTTTAGTTAGGGTATGCCTCAAGTCTCCGCAAACAGAAACTTGCACATTAAGGTGTTAGATGGATTACACATTAAGGTGTTAGATGGATATTAAAAGTCCACAGAGAAAGTGCGGGCGCTGCGAGTTTGTGACAGACCATGGACAGGGCCCTCCGACTTGTCAAGAGAAGTTAGAATGGCACCAGCAGACAGACGGGGTCCCGTGCACGATCGAGCGCCTTCACTGCTTCGTGTGATGCATGGCGTGGAAAGCAGGTAAGTAGGGGTCAGCCAATATGTACATTTACACAAGAACACAAGGTGCAAGTGGCTTATTTCAATAAACTACACAGAACAGACAAAAGTAAATGTTCGGTGAGTGTGTCTCCTTCGGACGTGCATTACAACAGACATAAAAAAATGCAAATAACTACACTCATCTAATCAAAGTCAGCGATAAAAAGTACGGTTGTTATCCATTGTTCTACCTGAATCATATGAATCATATGAGCAGTTTTAAAATCGGCACAGAACGTAATGTCAAGGGCAGATCGGTCATCTGAGGCTAGTGCTTTACAATGATAACTTCACGACAGTTTACGACTGACATCATTTTACAACCGATTTTCTCATGGTAACGTTGTTTGGAAAACGACGAAAGAAGCAAGATGATCCGCCAGAGTCCATCATGAATTTTCCATGGACACAAACACTTAAGAAGAAAGGAAAACAAACAACCCCACAAACCAAAACATAAAAGCAATAGAGATGATTTGCACAAACCTGGGCGGCTTCATACTCAACGGACCACTCGACTCCCTGCAAGCGACAAAGGCACTCTCCCAGGTCGTACAGAACCTTCCACAGATCCTAATACGCCGAGGATGGGATGCAAATCATCCTTCAGTATCGCAGGCACGCCCACCGCTTACGACCGGTCGTAAAGCGGAGACTGCTCAACTCCCCTCACGCCTTGCAACTCGGTATCAGTCGGTCTGTGGCCTTCCTTATCTGATGTGATCGCCGCGTGTTTATCAGCGACGCCTCCTGATTGGAGATAGCCTGTTGCCTTCTTGTGCCAAGGCGCTGTGAATTGGACTGGCATTCACGCTTGGGGCCGATCTACGGGTGAGAGAGAGAGAGAGAGAGAGAGAGAGAGAGAGAGAGAGACAGACAGAGAGAGACAGACAGACAGAGACAGAGAGACAGAGACAGAAGACAGACAGAAACAGGCAAAGACAGAGAGAGAGGAGCGAGAGAGGAGTAAGCAGGGTGGGTGAGAACTTTAAGTAGCGGGAGTGGGTATGAGAGAGAGACAGACAGACGGACTGACAGACAAACTGAGACAGCGACAAACAACACGACAGACAAACAGACAGAAGGAGGGAGGGGGGAGAGAGACAGACAGATAGATAGACAGACAGGGGGGAGGGGGGGAGAGAGACATAGACAAGCAGACGTACTGACAGAGACACTGAGACAGGGTTAGACAAGACAGACAGACAGACAGAAGGAGACAGACAGACAGACTGACTGGCAGAATAGACAGAGGGAGGGAGGGGGAGAGAGGGGGGGGATGAAGAGAGTGATGCGTCGAAAAAGTGAAGACCAGGCGCGCGTTTGTTTTCCTGTTGTAGCTGTTGAACTTTAAGGGAGTACTGTTTCGCGATGCTTCATCAGTGTAAATGGTATGATGACGCGTGCCTCCCCCGGACAGAAGTATCGAGCAACTAGGCCTTGACATAAGCATTTTCATCTTTCAGTATTAAAGATGAATAACCACTCTCTCCCTCTCGCCTCTCTCTTTCTAACCTTCTCCCTTCTCCATCCCCATCCCACTCGACTTCACCTTCCAAAACCACCGCTCACACACACACACACACACACACACACACGCGCGCGCACGCGCGCGCGCGCGCACGCATGCGCACACACACGCGCACACACACATTCTCTCTCTCTCTCTCTCTCTCTCTCTCTCTCTCTCATGAGAAAACAGTCGGAAATTTGCCTGTCTGTATTTATAAGACTTTTAAACTACGTTCTATTCTCATTTCTTGAAATCACTGTTAAGTGTATTATGAACGATGTCATCGTCTATGAATGCCAGACTGGACAAAAATGTTTGTATATGTGCACTCCTACATGACGGGCAATGGCTTACTCAAGATTAAGTTTCCGTGTCCATATCCGAATCTCTCTCTCTCTCTGTCTCTCTCTCTCTCTCTCTCTGATAGGAGCAGACAGAACAGAAATGTATGCTGTGGACACGGTTGAGCAGCGGAGAATCGTGGCCAATAAAGAAAAATGGCCGGTAGCGGGTGTGGGAGTGGGTGGAGGAGGGTGTGATGACGGAAGGGGTGGGTTAAACCATGCAAAAAGGGGGAGGGGGGGAGTTGATGGACTGGACGGTGACTTTTAGAAGAATTTTATTTTAAATTAATGAATTAGGTACCAGATTTAATGAGGACTTAGCTGCCTGATCCATGACACATAACAAACCGTTCTATCGCGTGCGCCCGTGTCACAACCGTTAATCAGCGCACTGTCAGAGACTCGAACTAGCGTGACGGTTGATGGAATATCGAGTCCTGACCCGTAAACCGGGTACAAAAGCCGGTGCGACAGGTCGGGACAGTTCCCAAGGAGCTAAATATTTGTTGGGCACAACGGAACATTCCGGGTCTACCCGGGGTGGCAAGTTGCCGAACAAAGTTTTGAATGTGTTCTTGCGTATATGAAAAAGGAAATAAACGTTAAAACGGTTGATCCTACTTTTCGTACATGCTTTGAATTATGAAGAAGAGCTGTCAAACTGAAACATTCTGAATGTTTATGCATTAAAAGGTACTTCGCGTGTCCTTTTCCGTTCTCCTTTTTCCCGCTTTGCTCTCCTTATTTCTGTTTTCTTTCTCATTCTTCCTCTCTTTCCTTTTTCGTCATTTAAAAGCAAACGTTAGGATGATTGCGTTCGCCGTCACTTCAGAGATGTGCACTAACTGTAGACTCTGATACATACATAGGTAAATTTTGTTACTGGTTGTCATCTTCTGACGCCCTTCCCCTCCCTCGAGCACACTCTCTGTCTGTCTGTCTGTCTGTCTGTCTGTCTCTCTCTCTCTCTCTCTCTCTCTCTCTTTCTCTCTTTCTCTCTCTCTCTCTCTCTCTCTCTCTCTCTCTGTGGTCTGATGTTTCCTTCTCATGGCGCGGTTTACAGAAATGTTCATTGTTTTTTATTCCTCGAAAATCAAGTCATGAACAAAATCCCATGGAGGGTCCTGTCAAAATGAACGGGCTTTCTAGGCTTCTCCTCTCTCTCTCTCTCTCTCTCTCTCTCTCTCTCTCTCTCTCTCTCTGCGCATGTGTTTTGACAACTTTTATTTCAATGCTTTGCCACAATATCTTCTGTTTGTTTTTCCTTTTTTTACTTATTAAACGCGAGTTTACCTACATCAATACGTATATTGATTTCTGGTGCCGTCTTAGATCTTTTAATCTTTCTTAACTTTTCATAATCCGGCTTCGCACTTCCCCTGCCCATTCTCTCTCTCTCTCTCTCTCTCTCTCTCTCTCTCTCTCTCTCGCTCTCTCTCTCTCTCCCTCCCTCACACACACACACACACACACACACACACACACACACACACACACACATGCGCGCGCGTGTGCGCAACAGCAAGGAAACACTTAACACGTCTACGAGAAGTCGAGGAGAGAAAAGGACTATTGGGCAAGTAATTATCATATTAGGCTGATAAAGATTTACTCTGCTCAATAAAGGTTGATGGCTGAGGGGGGGGGGGGGGGGGGAGAAAAAGAAAATAGTGAGACGAAGAGGGAAGAGGAGATGTGGGGCGTTAGGGAGACCGGAAAGAGGGGGTGGGGGGGGGGGAGAGGGGAGAGGGGACAGGAGAAGCAAGGGAGGGGGGGGGGTGAAAGGATTCCGCTCATAGAAAGACCAGTGAAGAATGAACAACAAAAGCAGAATTTAGCGGTGAAGAAATGAACTACAACCAAAACAACAGAATTTAGCGGTGAAAATGAACAACAACAAGAACAGAATTTGGCGGTGAAGAAAGGAACAAAAACAAAATCAACAGAAATTAGCGGTGAAGAAAGGAACAACAAAATCAACAGAATTTAGCGGCGAAGAAATGAACAACAGCAAAAACAACAGAATTTAGCCGTGAAGAAATTAACAAGAACAAAAACAACAGATTCTAGCGGTGAAGAAAGGAACAGCTATAAAATCAACAGAAATTTGCGGTGAAGAAATGAAAAAACTACAAAAACAAAATTTCAGCACTACGCATCAAATCTAACTAACCCAGCCAGCAAACAGTTCTGTTGCGTGCGTCTGTCTACCGTTGTCATTCACACAGGGGCCCCGAGTCTAGAACTGCGGTGAGGGAGATGGAATAAGCACCCGATCAAACGCCCTGACCCGTAAACCAGAGTACAAAGCACTCCACTGGCAATAACACAGGTCTCCAGAAACGCAATATTACTTGAGCTGACAAAAACGCTATTCGTCCACAACGGCGGCCACCTTTTTTACACACTGCGTTTGAGAGCTCTCATACAAAAGGCGAATAAATCAAAACGCATCTGGGATTGACTGTGTAAATAAAACGGAAAAGCCCTTTTTTTTTTTTTTTTTATAGTAAACATTCAATAAATGCCAGTTTTAACATGTGATCTGAGTTTCATTATCAATTTTGTTCCTCGCCCTGCTAAAAAAGAATGAGTGGTTGATGTGTAGTCTTGTAGTAGAAATAAATATCGTACTGATCATTTGTCTTGGAAATAGTACACAGGTCCTGTCTTTTTCAAATACATTTACAGACCTGTTTGAATATTCCTATTCCTATGTTTTAATGTAAGCAATCGGAAAATACCATAAAAATATACTGTGTGTGAAACTGAAGGCCACAAAATGTACATTAATAGGCTTTCCTGTTAAATAGCTAACATGCACACCGTTACTCATCAGTACCGT